>JARQZK010001455.1:847500-872500 GCA_030704885.1 Cynegetis impunctata | reverse complement strand
TGCGTTTCATGCATTACTATTATTGTACTGGCACGTCTCCATTGTGACGTTTTAACACATGATTTTCTTTTTCAGCTTAGTAAAATGGCCAAAGCCTACTCTTAGACGCACAATACCCGGAAAACAACCGCTTATTTTACATAACCTACTAGTAACAATAGTAGATAAGGAACTTTCAGTACTAAATTTCTTCGTCGTTTTGATAAATTACCATAATCCGTTTGATGCAACTGAAACGGTTAATTAATTGAAAAATTCGTAATTGTAAATTTTAAAGAAGTTTCATATTTTTTTTATACGGGTTTGCTTTTCCATTTTACTATGGCGACACCTGAAGGAAGGTCGCTATCTTCGTCTGTGTCCATACCACAGTGGATGAAGAATAGAATGAACACGTAAGTAGTTTCCATATGATTTTATTTATATCTAAACTATGAAATAATTCGCTGTAATCTAACACTGAAGCTTCATTTCTTATAATCAAGATTCTTTCGAAAAAAAAAATTCAATTACATATTATTATTTTCGTCACAAATGTTATGAAACATGTTTAAAACTTCCAAGATTACATTAAATTAAAAAAGCAAAATTGTTATGTTTTTGAATTTTCGGTTCTACGGGAAATTAATCTCATTTTTTCAAAATAATCACTCTAAATGTTATTTAGAAATTTTTGGGAATTAGTGGCGAGGACAGCAAAAATTTTCCAAAGTTCAATTTAAAGATGCGGCGATTAACAATGAACAATTCAACTCTTTGAAGGGCGGTGGTTCATAAAGTGTACCTATCAAATTGTTCATCTAATGGGGCGTTGGTATACAAAATATACCACGTATTAAAATGCATCTAGTTTATCGTGCGACGGTCCAAATCATGAACCAGTGTATGATTGTGACATATATTCTATTCGACTCCTTACAAAACGGTTCTCACCGCAACTTTTTGACCATGTGTTTGTGTTAGGTTATGTTTACTGGCGCGTAGAGTGAATTTTGTCGTATTCTTCTAGAAGTTTGTAAAAGTAAGTAAGCAATATGATATTTTTGGAATATAGTTAAGCTATATTGAATTGGTTCCTGTAGAGTATACTGTTGATGGAATATTCCAACTTTATCAATTTTTAGTTGTACATTTTCATGTATTGTAGTGGTATGTTATTTGTACCACCGCCCTTCAATTATTAATTCCTTTTACGAATTGTATCATGGAATCTTTACCATTTCGACTGGTGGGTATGACATATGAAGAATTAATGAAAGAAATAGAAAATCTGGATGTTGATCCCATACCCTCTGATTCTGAATCGGTGGTGGAAGATCAGTCAGAAGATGAAACACAAAATATCGAAACCAATATTGATATTTTACAAGCAGACAGCGATTCCGACTGTGAAGAGAATTTGTCCCTTTCGATTATAAGGCAAAGATTGAAGATGACGTCCAAGAAACGCAACTGGAATGCAAAAACAGTGCCAAAAAAACCTGGAGACTTTGTTGCGGAGACTGGTGTAAGGGATATTGTAGAAAATGTGGAGTCTCCTACACGAGGAAAACTGTTACAACTTTTTTTCACTGACGATTTGTTGGAGCATATAGTTTTTCAGACTAACTTACATTGTCATCAGATATGCACAAAAGCTAAAGTTACAAATCTGAATGAACTGAAAATATTTTTAGCTATAAACTTATTGATGGGACATGTACCTTTGGAAATACGGACGACTGAAAGCGCTCATCAGTCAGAAAGGGCTACGAGGCGTCGTTGTGCCAATTGTAGCACAACAAAAAAACAAATTCGAACAGATTGGATATGTTCTGTATGCCAAGTACCCCTTTGTTCAGGAAAAAGGAAATCTTGTTTCCAGAATTTTCATAATAAACTATGAGGACCTAATTGCGCAGTGGTACACTATGTATACCACCCATTTTTTTTGATAAATTTTTGCCCATCTACGACTTTTTTTGTCAGAATTTCTTGCCCCTGAAAGAGTTAACAACCAATTCATGTATAATGTACGAGATCACCAGGGTAAATTTCATATATCACATAAAGTGAACAAGGAAAATTGTTCAATAATTCAAAATATGGAACAATCCTCTAAGGGAGTTGGTTATATGCATTCCTCGACTCCAAGTCTGCAATTCAACAGTGAATTATAGAAACTGTCGTAGAGTAGACATCTTCATGTCTGAAAGTATTTGTCCTCTGCATTTTGGGTGTAAATAGTGAATTCTGGGATCCTTATATCTTTGGCGTAGGGCGCTAAGGATTGTTATCCATGTAGTAGTCCGGCCGCGATTTGTATTGGGGAACAATGAGAAATATTTTAATTCCCTTCGGGTCGAGTATGCTGCACTGAAGAGACCTAATAAGATCGAAATACCGTTATGCAGATCTTGAGTCGGGGTGACATGACATTTTCTATTATTCACTGTTTCATTGTGAATGCAGATTTCTCGTCGCGGAATACATATAACCAGCTCACTTGGAAGACTGATATTTTTGAATTGTTGAAGAATTTTCCTTGTTCAGATTATGTGATATATGTAAAATTTATCCTAAGTTCAGTTCTCTGGTGCTTTTTGAAGTAGGCATGGAGCGAAACAACCGGTTTAATTTTTTCTCGCAGTCCGAAGATTTATGTAGACGTGTTATGCGTTTTTGCGAATATTCTAACATTGCGAATCTCTTCGTCCCCTCCAAACTCAATTAAAAAGCTGGAAATTTGTTCTTGAATTTAGTTGGAACTCAGTTGATTTTAGGAAAATGAACATTAGGGGGTTTGAATTGATTTCTTTCACCTACGCAATTTTTATGTTGAAATTGAATGTCTTTTCTTCGGCAGCAGTTTTATTGGCAACCCCCTCAGAGGGATTTGTAGAGATGCGCAATGCTCGAAAAACTGGCAACGCGCAAGACATTTCTACGTGGAAAAACGACCTTAATGACGTAGCTTTGTTTATTCACGGTTTTTTCCAATTGAAAACAATCTCTTTCAATTTGAACGTAAATTAAATAATAATAGGTGTTGAGAGACTCACATGATGTTGATCCGGATTTTGACAGAGCGATCTGGAAATCATTTCGATTTGTTTGTGAGTATTAGATCTGTTTTGCTAACAGATATTAAGGTAGTCGCACAGCTTGAATTCTTGAACATTCACTTAATTATTGGCGAAACGGTAGTGGATAATCAAAATAAATAAACAATTTTGTCCACGACTGTACTATAAATCATTCATTATACATGTGCTTCCTGAAGTACAATTATACCTATTATTCACTAGTGTGTATAATGGTTTATTATATACTGCATGACGTCACACTCAAAACGTATGTCCAAACTTGAGACTATCATTCACATTGTTAGGATAGTATTGTTATTAGATTTTTAGGTTTTATGTAACTAAGATAACTTTTAGGCAAATTATTAAACTAATTTTTAATATAATCAAACATCTTTGGAATTGTACGAAACAATCAGTCGACCAACACACTTAACGGTTGGGAAAAATAGTTGAAACCACTATCTTCTTAACATCGACTCGATTCACGCATGAAATTTTAACTATCTTATTTAATCTGAAAATGCTCTTAATCTATGTACAAATTTTCAACCCTGTAACGTAATTTGGACACGGTTTGGGTTTTTAGTGGTATTTTCCCATAAAATACATACTATTGCAGTGCATCGAAGGAAAGCTGTCAGGGGCGGTTTTTTAAAAACCGTTTTAGACCCCTCTTTTCGGAAAAATCGAGTCAATTTATCTAAAATTGGGTACCTGCGATTGTTTTCGCTGTAGAACGAAAGTATAGAAATTTTGAGTAGATTTTTGGCATCCGCCGCCATTTTTACGTAGATATTTCTAATTTTCTCAGCTCTTCGCATTACAACAAATGAGCTGACGTTTGGTATTTGAAGAGGTTTCCGAGGCAGAACGAAACTCGAAATTTGGTTAATTTTTTTCAACCGCCGCCATTTTTACGTTGATATTTCTTGTTTTTTTCGTGTTTTTTGATAAATTCAAGTTTTTTCCTCAACTGCGCTGCATTTCGTGGCGACTATTCCGTTCGAATTGGATCTAGATCTGTTTCGCCATCAGTACGCGATGCACTTCGCGATTTTTTTTTTTTTACAGTAGTGGGTTCAAATTTGATATGTGGATTGAGTTGATGTTGAGGTACCTTTAATCGTTATTTTCAATAATAAAATAAATTATTTTTTCTTTTTAATTCCGTTTGCTATTCAAACGTCCTTAGAAGCCCTAGAAGGCCGAATATCATATGTGTTGTTCAAATTAAAATCCACATTTTGCTAATGGTCTGAAAAGTTTCCTTGCACCTCATCGCCATTCTTTTGATCAAATTTCAGTTTATTTAGCCAGATGAGGGCCGCTGGAGATGTCAAAATATAAAGGATATATATATATATATATATATATATATATATATATATATATATATATATATATATATATATATATATATATATATATATATATATATTTGAGTTCAAATCTAAACTTATTTCAGAAAAACAGGAATTTTGGGGAGCCCACACAAAGATTAAGTGAAAAAATAGGCAATTTATATAAATCGGTACTTTATGAAACAAAAAGAAAGGCAAGTTCTGAAAAAATTAATCCAGTTCGACCCCACTGCAATTTCGAAAAGATAATCGCAGCATAGACAAAATTACATTAAAGATTCAGATTTCAACATTTTGCATATTCGTACCAAAAAACGCTAGAGATTATTATTAAATGTAAAACTTACTCAAATTTACTCAACACTCAAATTGATATTAACGTGTCAACCCTATTCGGTCCTATCGACAAATAGAAGAAGCTACTCCTTCCTCGTACCAACGTTGACTTATCAAATTTGTCGTTATAAAACTCTCGAAAGGTGCATTAGACAGGTACAGTCTGAAGTTTGCAGCCGAACAAGTTTGAGTTTGCAGTTATATTCGACTAGAAGTTTCAGTGTTTTAATTATATCCAACAGAATTTTCTTCACTAACAATGTAAGTGATTTTCACCAAGCCTTCCTCTCGATGATATCTACGAATTTTGAATATATTTTTTTAAAGCATTATTTTGTGTTTAATCCAATTTTTTATGTCATGATTTTCAAAATCTCATACAATGAGTTCTACTACTTTCACTCAGAATCTTCTTTTCTGAATCTACATCTTGTTTACTTCTATCTAATGCACGAGCGAAAAATTTTCAAACCTGTGGCAAAAGATGTGGGAATTGATGATGAACAAAATGTCTGAAATTCAGTCTTGTAAGGCTTTTTGGATGATGCATTGAGTTAAAAAAAACCACAAAGGGTTATGTTATAGGATTGAAAATTTTTACGTGGTGTAAACAATTTTCTGTAACAGCTGCCATTTTTATGTAGAGATTTTTAAAGTTTGTTCGTGGTGGTTGAGGTTTTCCTCATCTCCGCAGCTTCTCCAGGTTGAGTTAGAGGGTTGAATTTTCTTACGTGGATGAACTTCATGTTAGGAGAAGATTCTTTGGAGGTTTCAACTCTTCACCGCTTCAATTTGAATGTTTTTTCGTGTGTTTCAAGGTTTTCCTCATTTCCACAGCCCATCAAAGTGTTGAATAAGGGGGGCGAGTTTGCTGCTCACTTCTTTTTTCATTATAAGATTTCGATTTGTATTTTTTTAATAGTTTAATTTTTATATTATCTCTAAAAAGTAACTACTCATAACGAAGCACTTTTAACGTTTCCTTCTAAGTATGTATGCTATTGAGTCATTCTTAGACAAATTCGTGCACGTTATATCAATTTAAGTGAAGTTAAATGGCGTCCGTAAAATGCTGTGTATATATAATTAAAAATTATTTTACATCCTCATATTGAAACAGTGTTTTTAATAAAAGGAGCGCGCATAAAGGGTGATATAACTAAACAAACTTTACATTCACAAAACGATTATTAGATTCATTTGAAAAAGAAACAATCATCAAAGACGTCAGACAATATACAGAGTCAATTAAATACTGTCCTTGTTTTATTTGATAGTTACTTGGCGGTAAACGTTCTCTGTCTCTATTTAACTCTCTCCATTTCATAGTTCATTAATGTTGAAATAGTGCTTTGTTTGCTATCGATACTAAATTTTTATTAAGGTCTAATTTATTTGGTTTTTCGAGTGGAATAAAGGACGTCATTAGAATCATTTTCTCCGTAGTAACGAGCAATATTGTTGGTTTCTTAATGTGTGAATTATAATTCGCACCTTGTGATATAAATAATTTCTGGGATCAGTGCCAAAATTGGTGTATTGGATTATTTCAATTAGCAGTTACATTCATTCAACTTTTCTATATTTTGTTGGTAATTGAAGGTGTCAAGTCTTGCAGTTGACAGATCTGATTACATCTTGAGTTTCAACAATGAAACGTACGTTTTTCTGTCGACCTATATATCGAACGTTGCCATTGTTTAGTCAAAGGCATTTCAAAGGGTGGAATTTCGATACAGTTAACTTAATTGTTCGAGTTAAACCTGTGACTCTGTTTTGCAATAAATATTTGATATGGGTTCCATGAAATTACCAAGCTAGTTAGTCGAATACTTAGCGTACGCTGGCTAGTATTTGGGAGGTCTCGGGTTCAAACCCCGGGGCCGACTGGTCTGCCATGAGTTTTTTTGAGAGGTTTCCTCATGGTAATGTAAGTCATTGCTTGCAAACTTATAAGGCGAATGCTGGGCCAGTATTAATCCTCTGAATCCTACCCATACTTCCTATGTTCCATAAATATCCCGTCTCACCTATCCTTAATGCACTTGTACATACAAGTTAATCCCAAACTCAAGCTGCCCGCCTTCCTGACACATACTTCAGGGAGGAATGAAACACGTGTGTTCCCTTTTTTTTTTCCATGAAATTCGATATAATGGCCATCCTCAGAATTCGCGACATAAAACTACTTAATCGCAGGCAACGTATGAAAACACATTCGAGAGTAGCGTGGTGGGCCGAGTGGGCTACGTTCTCGACGAAATAGGTGGCGCATCGGGCGATAAAACCTGTTTACTAGAGATTTATAGTCAAAGATATTATGTTATCTGCACTAATCGGAGTTAACAGGTGGTACATATCTCACAGGGGTTGTCTAACTTCAGGCAATATAAGAAAATACGTTTTAGGATAGCGTGTCGATCTGAGCGGGCTGCGTTCGTGAGGTCGTAGGTGGCGCTTCGGTAGACCTAGAAGGCGCTTCGGTAGACCTAGGTGGCGCTTCGGTTGACAAAGGTGGCGCTTCGGTAGACCCAAATGGCGCTTTGTGTTAGACAGACGGTGGAAACCATTAACTAGATCGTTATTGATGAAGTTATTATGCCATCTTCACTAATCGGCGGTCACAGGCGGCGGTTAATTCCTCGCAAGGATTGTCTACCTCCAGTCAATATATTTTTTTTATCTCACATTCTATGGAAACACACATCACACTAGTCATTTTGGTTGCGCCATCTTTTTTTCCAAACCTGAAACTAAAATATATTTGTTTCAGGTTACGTGTAAATGCATCACATGTATGTAATGCTCAGATATATAAATTTCGGGTTGATATATTTCAAGATATAATTGAATTTCCAGTGAAAATTGCACGTTTTTTGTGTGTCCATGTGTATGAGGAATTTTAATTCTTTTACATTGTTTATCTAGTTCATTCGATCATTTTCAAAATTCAATTTTCAGGATCTTCTGCGTCGGCGGTCACCGCGTTTTTTGCTGGTGAGTCTGAATTATTACTTTTTTATTTGTTTAAGTATATCTATTAGTTCGAAAATTTAATAACCATCGAATGAACTGTATTTTCGGCTTTATAAATCGAGTGTTTCATTAGTTTTGACGTGCGGATTTAGGAAAGTTATCTTTTAGAATTATCAAGTAATCTTTTCAAGAGCAGAGAGGAGCTACGTTTATAGGCAATAATAAACGCGTTTCCTTCCTTCCTAAAAAAGGTTACTGTTTTATTGCTTCCTCAAGTATGTATGAGGGAGGCGGGCTGCTGGAGTTATGTGTAGTAACTCTTTCGTTCCCGATTATTGTAGTCTCTGTTTCTAACAGAGTTCATTAGTTGAGTATTTAATAATTACAAATAATTTAATAGGGACAATCAAATTATGTACTTATAATCTACTAGATGACCATAGTCAAATTCATATATCACATAAAGTGAAGAAGGAAAAGTCTTCAATAATAATTTAAAATTATCAAAAAAGTATTTTCGTGTGTGCTCTCGTCCAGAGTTTTTAAAACACTAAGTTTGTGTGCCCTGAAATCACATACGCCACTGTCTAGAGTCTTCATGCCAGGAAGTATTCGATCTCGCGGCGGAATTCTGCATTTTCGATCAATGAATTGTTGGTTCGTAATAACTTTGTCGGAAGGTGCTGTCGGTTATTATCCATATGGTAGTTCTGCCACAATAAGAAATATTTTAATTCACTCTGTCAAGTAAGTTGTACTGAAGAGATCTAATAAGATCGAAACAGCTGTATATAGATCTTGAGGCTGACATTTTCTATAATTCACTGTTGCATTGTGGATGCAGCATTCGCGCCGCGGAATACATATAACCAGCTCCCTTGAATTCTTCTTGTTCAATTTATGTGATATATGAATTCAAGAGGGACATAATTAAATGTTCAAATCCGTCCGAGAAGAGCCCAATTTATAATAAATTTTTATTTTTTCAAACTAATATGTTTTTTGTTCTATTAGAAAATATTAGAAAGTATTTATCTTTTTAGGGTTCCGTATCCAAAGGTTAAAAACGGAACCCTATGATTAAGAACCATGATAGCTAGACAGTTGAAATTTTCACAAATTATTTATTTCTGTTGCCGCCGCTAAAACAACAAATACTAAAAACAAAATAAAATAAATATTTGAGGGGGGCTTCCATACAACAAACGATATTTTTGCTCGATATCAATAATGGCATCAGGTAGGCACTTGAAAAATTCACAAAATACTTTTTTACTTCAATAATAAATAATAAAATTGAAATAAAATGAATATTTAAAGGGGGTTCCCATACAAAAACGCCATTTTTTGCTCGATGTCAATAAAAGGTAATAGGTAGGCACTTGAAATATTTACAGAATACTTAATTGTATATCTACTTTTATGATAAATAATAAAATTAAAATAAAATAAATATTTGAGGGGGGCATAGTCAGTGGTACGGAACCCTTCGTGCGCGAGTCCGACTCGCACTTGGACGATTTTATTTATTTATCGTTGAAATTCCATCTTATCCCACACATGGACCACGTAGCCGCACGAAAAAATGCATTTTATCGTTGAATCTTGACGACGCCAATCCAATAGACGAAACACCCTTGAGTAGTGTGTCAAAAAAAAATGTTTTATCGATATTTCATCGGTGTCAAATGTTCGGAGTTGATAATAATTGAATGGAAATTCACTAGAAAGGACTCTCGTAGATGAAAACAAATTTCATCCGTATCAAATGTTGGGAGTTGATAATAATTGAATGGAAATCCACGGGAAAGTACTCTCTTAGATGAAAACAACGCACGTGGCAGTTCGCATTCATTTATTTCTACTTGAAGCTGCGTATATACAAAATATATGAAAATTCAGGGGGTCTTCGACCTTAAACATGTGAAAACGAGTACTTAATTATCCGATCGCCAAAAATAATTCTCGTTAGAAAAACGCCACATACCAGGGACAGTCGAGACGTGTATGATTTTTAAATGGAGATGAATGTTATTGATTTGATTAATAATTTAATCTACCTTAAGGCCCCTACACACGGGCGTCGATGTCTTAAAACATCAGCGTGCATCCAAGAACGTGCAACCAAAAACGTTAATGTAGATGCAGAATACGCACGTTTTTGAATGCACAACCCGGATGAATGCCGCGTTGATGTTTTCAGGAATCGCTTGAATTTTTGGATGCGCATTCCAACGAATGCTTTCAAGTCTCTATGTGTGGATGCAATTTACCGTGGAGTGTGCGTTTTTAAAGCAGTAGCGGCGGTTAAGTTTATGAAATAATTTGTAGGTATTTGAAATAATTGTAGGTATTTTAAATAATAAGTTAAATATTTCATGAATTTGTATAATATTTACTAAAAATACAGATGTGGAGATAACGACCAATATATAGATGAACAGTTTTAAAAGGGTTGTTGGTCGGGATGATTATTAAAAGAAAACCAATTCAAAGATTTGCCGACGTTTCGTTTATGCTTATAAACTTCTTCAGGGCTATCATTAGTTGGCTCTTTCCGTCAGGATGTAACGTAAAATCAACTTGAACAAAATAGAGAACATAGCAACAGATACCACTTTCGATGATCGGCGTAAACAGTTTACGCCGATCACCCTTTTAAAACTGTTCATTTACTAAAAATGTTTGCAGATAGTTTCATCATTATGTCTGACTGCAGAACAATGTCTACGGAAATTAATGGAGTTGTACAGGGACCTACCCTGCTTGTGGCAGACAAAATCAAAGCACTATTTAGACCGAAATAAATATTGATAGAGAAGCTGCAAATCATTCAACCAAATGCTACAAAAAGTACAGTTGTCGCTAATATCAAGTCTTCGTGGTGGGTTATCTCGAAGGGAAGTGGTACGGTGAAGCTATAGGAGGTATTAAAGTAGTGAATTTCAAATCATGGTAATTTCTTGCAGTTATTGCCAATCTCATCATTGTGTCTTGACGTTTTATTAATGGAATAACCATGTCCAATAGTTACGAATAGGTTTCTTCGTCCATCCTTACGTAATTACGAGAGTCCTCTAGTTCTAACCTCCATTTTTCTAACATTTGTGTGAAAAATTTTATCGTTTTAGAAACCAACCTTTAGACCACATTTGGCGACGATTTTAATTTTCCTATTTCTTTGTACACGCCACTGCCACCAGAGCTAAATATTCCTCCTGCTCAGACATCTGACCAAACATTTTAGCAGACTGGAGAAAACTAAGGTTTTGTACGTACGTGTGTACGCAATCAGGTTGCACATTATTGGTTGCACGTTTTTGGATGCACGTCGATGTATCAAGACATCGACGCCCGTGTGTAGGGAACACGTTCGGGAGATTGCGCATGCCCACTGATGTTAGCTTCTGGTCTGAATCGTAATGTTGTCTTCTGAGGTCGCGGTTGATAAATATCATGAAAGAGTTGGGTCCAATGGATTTTGAAATAATGCATTGGATTTATTCTTTTGTGTGATTATCATCTCGTTAGTTCAAAGAATTACCTCTTAGATATTAGCTATATTTCCCAAAGATCATTTTACCTGTGCCCAGTTTCTCAAAAATTTCGGATAAATGGCAACACTACGAGAGAAACGTTTAACGAAACGGTTTCCATGTCGAATTCTCGGTAGATTCGTATAAAAATCTGCGTAGATACGAGAGTTCACGTGGTACACAGAGATAGAATGCTATCAGTTATCACAGTAGATACAGTCGTTGTGCGAGCTTGTTTTACTTCGTAACTAACTGCTGAAATTGGAATAAAATGCTGCAAAGTGGACGGTTAACCGCCAAGTGAGTTGATTAACGTTGATGGAAATCCTACTTTTAGTAACGTATGTTACGATAAATTGACTGTTGGGGTCTATCTTCATATAATATTTCGACATAATACCTGACATATTTGAATGATTTCAATTTCACATTTTGATTTCACGCAATGTTCACCAGTTTCATTATCTTTCTTATTTGAAATCGTTACTTGTTTATTTTTAGTATTCTACACGCGAGCACTTCATATTCATTTAAATTCATACAATGAAAAGTAGAAGAAATATTACAAATATTGAAATATACTTCGAAGTAAAATTTTGAATTGACGAGGTCGTCAAAAGGTTACAATTCATAACAAAATTATAAGAGAAAAAACTCTATCGCAGCGAGCTGCATTAGAAGAGCAGGTTTTCATAAAATATCCAGTTTAAAAAATATATTCATTAAATTATGATTTTTTTCCAAATAAAAAAAAAAGCGCCCTCTAATGTGTAAACAATATTTATTTCCTCCCTCGGGGATCAACCTCCAACCAATTCGAAGCAAAACCAATCACATCCAAGGTATCACAAACTTTCAACATTATTTCTATAAAATTGCGCCCTTTATCGTGTGAAAAAAATTTATTTCCTCCTCCGGGGGGTCAACCCTCCAACCAATTCATATAGTAAATAAATACCATCCAAGATATCGTACGAAACTACCTACCTACAAAGTTTCAACCATATGGTACCAACATTGCGCCTTCTATCGTGTAAGCAAGATTTATTTCCCTGGGGGGTCAACCCCCCAACCTATCCCATTCAATATATCATACGAAACTACCTACTCACAAACTTTCAATCCTATTTTGTAAAAAAGATTTATTTCTTCTCCCAGGGGGTCAACCCCCCAACCAATTCGCACCAAAACCAATATTATCCAAGATATCTTTCGAAAATAACCACCTACAAACTTTTAACCCTATTACCCCAAAATTGCGACCTTTATCATATAAACAAGATTTATTTCATCCCCCAGAGGGTCAACCACCCTACCAATTCGAACTAAAAACAATCCCATCCAAGATATCTTCCGAAAATACTTACTTGCAAACTTTCAACCCTATTGCTTCAAAATTGCGACCTATATCGTGTAAACAAAATTTATTTTCCCCCAAGGGGGGGTCAACCCCCCAACCAATTCGAACCAAAAACAATCCCATCCAAGATATCATGCCAAACTACCTATTTACAAACTTTCAACCCTATTGCTTCAAAATTGCGCCCGTTATCGTGTAAACAACGCTAAAATACATATATATATATATATATATATATATATATATATATATATATATATATATATATATATATATATATATATATATAATATATATATATATAGAGAGATATATGAAATTGAGTTTTTGGTGGCAAGCATCATAAAAAGTCATGAAACGAAAAACTATCTTGGTCCTAGGTCCAACTTTGCTAATCGCACCCATTTTAATAAGCAGGTTTTCAAAGTGAAAACCTGCTAAAAATGTTTTCTGAATTTAACGATTGCTATAATTGAATCTATGACAAGGCGCTTCACCACACTGTGGCTTCATCAGATAGAAGTTTTATCGGATGAAGCCACAGTGTGGTAAAATGATGCGTCATAGACTCGATTGAAGAAATCGTTAAAATCGAACATGTGTTATTCTAATAAAAACGAAAAAGGATATCTATGCACCTCATTTTAATATCACTGCTGACAACTTTGCGGAATATTCCATCTCAATGACAACATACAGCTGCTTCGATCTCATTTCATCACACCAGTGCGAATATCTAACCAAAATCTTATAGTAGGGGAGCCCGAGATGCTAAATGGGGATTTACTCGAGCGTCGTGGGGACCTTTTGGATTGTGAAGATTAGATACTAAAACGAAAAAAAAGGTTATATGATGCATGCCATTTCGCTGGGGGGTGAAACGTGTGCAGATGTAAAAAAAAAATCGTTATATAGAAATACTCGAGCGCGTCAGATATTAATAGTTTATACACCCCACATCGTCTCTTATAACGAAGGTGAGTTAAACTGCCGGTTTGCATGATGGGGGTGACCGTAAGAGAACAAAACTCATCGCCGATGTTCAAAAATGCAAACGAAAATCGTGACATTTCCTTCGAAATAAAAATTCAACCGCGGTCGAGAATGTCAAGATGACGTTTTCTTTTGGCAACTTTGCGAGTCTCCGATTTCCTTATGCCACGTGCAAATCGTCAGGTTAGTGAGATGCGTACTCTTCTGTATGTAATTAACTCACCTTGCCATAATCTGACGCGCTCGAGTTTGTCGAACGATCGATTTTTTTTTTACTAATCTGATCGTCTGCCTTAGACGAACGCCCCTATACTAAGGGTTCATGTATGGTGGGGATTCTTAACAGGGTGCAAGGTTTCCCCCAATATGTTATTCTGCCGCTCTTGAGTAAATACCAAAATCCCCGCTTGGGCACCCCTACAGGCCCTACATGGCTTTTGTCGTTAGTTGATTCCTCTATTATAGTCACCTGTAATATTGCAGAGAACACTAATACAGTGTTGTCATAGATTGTACGAGAGGGCGCTCTGTATTAGAACGTACTTGGGCAGTTTGGATGATATTTGATATTACTTTCAACGTGATGGGAAAATAGTAATTAGTAACGGTCGTAATGTTTTCAAATTTTTTTAGCCTAAAATATCCCAGAACTTGTAGAAAACTAATTTGAGCTTTCTGTTAGTTACCTCTATAACTTTTGAAGGAATTGAGCTGTTAACTGCTAATTTGGCACACAGGTAGGTATTCTGGGTATTCATTAGAGTACGGTTCGTTTATTTTTGAGCTAGTTTGGTTCAGGGGAAGGGGGTAAAATGGGGTGTTAATTAGCAAATAACTATTATTTTTCGTTAACAATCGAGTAATATGTCGTAATATGGTTTTTTTGGTATGCAGATTTCGATTTTACCATCGACATGGCATTTTAACACAAAATAGTGGCGGGCCAACAACACCGAGAATATAAGGACTGGAGGCTGCCGAGTGACGTCACAACAGGCAGGCAGACCCGAAGTCACATCGTTGTGCGTTGGATAACGCGAACCGCAAAAGTATTGGGTTTTTTGAAATTTTTGAAGGGCTTCCGGTTTTTTTTTACCCCATTCGATTTAATTATGGAAAAACGAAATTTCAAAGCAAATACCATTACTACCAAAACTTATGTAATCAAAGTCAAAAAAAATTTGCGAATTTTGCATGACGCTAATCGGTCGTTTGATTTTCCACAGTAATTTTTAACGAACATATTTACTGTACAGGTAATTACAATTTCTGCAATCTCATGAATTGTATGAATATTACATTTGCTATCATTATGTAGATGCTCGTTTTCTGAGAGAAATTTCAAAATATATTGAGTAACAAATGCCCGTTTATTATGAACTGTTAAAAAAGTTTCCTCGAAATCATCTAAAATTTTGTTAAATATTATATATGCATATAAAACTATTCGTAAGATAACGTCTTTGGGATGAAGTGTTATTCGAATACCGATATCTTGCGTTGTTCGATGTACGTAATTTCAGTTGCTCAGATAAAAAAGCTAAAGCTCCAGCTAAAGATGAATTATTTTGGAAACTGTCCTCAACATCTAACATTTCTCAGGAACAAGGTTTTCAGCGTTTTTGTCGATATTATGCAACAAATCTTTGATTTCACTTATATTATGGGAAGTAAAGGGAGTCTTCGAATCAGGTTTAAGGTCGTTTCGCAGTATTTGTATTTCGCATTCATATAAAAATGTTTCGACTTTTAAATCGGAGCTTATTATTACAGAGTACGTCATTACAGGCACAGGAGAATATTTCAATCTGAATAATGTAACTTTACTAGTATCATTTATTTTGAACCAGCCTTTACGCAGTTGAAATGAGTTTGAAAATTAAGAAAATGTTCAAAATCATAATATGAAGTTCTTTTTACAAAAGCTTCAAATTCCATTTTACTATTTCTAATTGCATTCGCAAAACTTTTTTTTTCTAATTCGCGGAGTTTTTCATCACGACTCAGGCAAAATTTAATTGTTTTTGATAAATAAGAAGGACAAGTTGGGAGTTTGGTTGGCACAGCATCGTGTTTTAGTCTAGGAATTTTTAAACTTACCGGTTTTGGAATCCGTTGCAGTAGAACAAGTGATTATATTTTCCTTGGCAAAATGTAATTCACAGACCCTAGAGAACTTCGATGGAGAAAAGTTTCTCTGTGAATAGCTGCCACCCATTTAGAAGAGATCACTTCATCCGTTGGAAAACGGAAAAGGTGTACTTTTGGTCCATTTTTATAGTTACCGCGGCATACCGGTACACAGCAGCCATTTTAAATATTTCGTTTCTGTGACACACCACTACCACTACACAAAAATAGCACACTTATTAATCCTGTTATAACAAATCACAAAAAACAAGGGAGAAAAACCCAAGTCGCTCCTGTACGAAAGTAAACAAACACTGAAAAAGTAGGGTTAACCGGTGAAAGATGAATTCGCATGTACCTCGCTATGCCTAGGTCACGAGGCTCTGACGTCAGAGTCCCTGGTCCTTATATTCTCGGTGTTGTTGGGCGGGCTCAAAAAAATGGGCGGTAGAAATCGAAAATTATAAAAATTGAGTAATATATGTTTTTTGTAGAGGTTTTCAGGTATGATAATTTAATACAAAATTATGAAGGATGTGGTAGGAGTAAAAAAAAAGTGAGGCTAAAAAAGAGAGGGGCTGAAAATTGAATTGTTGAAAAAGTAGAGTTGTTTTTAGGGTTCCTTACCCAAAGGGTAAAAACGAGACCCTATTACTAAGACTTCGCTGTCTGTCCGTCCGTCCGTCTGTCTGTCACCAGGCTGTATCTCAAGAACCGCGATAGCTAGACAGTTGAAATTTTCACAAATTATGTATTCCTGTTGCCGCTACAACAACAAATACTAAAAAAGGGGGGCTCCCATGCAACAAAAGCGATTTTTTTGCTCGATAACGATAGTGGCAACAGGTAGGCACTTGAAATATTCACAAAATACTCGTTTGTATTTTTACTTTAATAATAATAAATAATAAAGTATAAACTTTAAAATAAAAACACTTGGCTTATGTTTCACAATATAAAAAAATATTTAGATACTGTATTTAGCAGTAACGAAAAATCGAGTTATGAACTCATTATCAAGACTGACTACAGGAGAGTATTGCATCTTATTTTATAAAAAAGACAAAAGCAAAGGTGATACCTAAAAATCAATCTGTTCGTTTACAAGGGTTAATTCACTATTATGGGCGGAACTTATTTCGAGAATTTCAAGAAGGTCAAGGCGTTTTCCTTTGTTACCTGAATGTAACAATTTGGTTTTGTTGAAATCCAGGAAGTGATTGAATTTTATACAATGTTCAGAGAAGCCAGTGGTATTTTTGTTTTGTAAAATTGACTTTTTATGTTCTTCAACACGAATATTCATATTCCTTCCTGTATGTCCAATATAGAAAGCAGGACATTCGTCGCAAAATATTTTGTAAACACCACTGTTTTCTCCGATGTTAGATTTTTCTTTATTATTGACCAAGAATGACTTCAAGTTTCTTTTATTTGTACAAATTGTTTTAACGTTATTTTTCGATAGTCTGTTACAAATTTTGCTACTCAAATTAGGCACATAATTTATTGGGAAGTATTTTTGTTCTTCATTAATAGTTTGCGTGGGGGTATATTGAATGCAACAGATACTTTATTCGTTTTTTCCCAATGAGCTTGTCGATAAGACTTCCATTGTAACCGTTATTGATGGCTAATAATTTAATTGTATTAACTTCAGTTTGAAAATTTGTTTCCGATAATGGGATCGTGAACAACCTACGTATGAACGAATGAAAAGCACTGAGTTTTATTTTAATGTGTTGGTTACTGTCGCTGTGAATTAAAGTATCTGTGAAGGTTGGTTTTCTATAAATGTTGGAAGTAAGAGAATTCAAATTCCTAGCAATCCGAACGTCTAAAAAATTCAAGGTACCGTTTTCGTTTTCTACTTCTTTTTTTTTTTCAATCTCAGTTAATAATAAATAATAAAATTTAAATAAAATAAATATTTAAGGGGGCATAGTCAATGGTACGGAACCCTCCGTGCGCGAGTCCGACTCGCACTTTGTCGGTTTTATTAAGTTACTATAATTTGTTGCTACTCATAATGAAAATACTAAATTACCCGATAATTCCAGTTATAGTGATGCGGAAGTGGAAGTATTGGTTGAATTTGCAACGGTTTTTTTTCCGATCTTTATTCAAGGATAACTCAAGCGATATAAAGTGGATAACAAGATTCGATTTCTTTCGCTTATGTTCCAAGAAAATAGTATAATTTAATCAGGGAAACATAGTTTTCGTGAAAATATAGGATCAGGTATTGATTCTTTTTTGAAGTATCAAGAATTTCCAACCGAATTTTCTTCAAGAAAAAAGAATCTTACGGAAAACTGTGTTCTCCAAAGCGAATGTCAATTATAATATTGATTCGTATATTGATAAAGTGTATAAGGGTCATTCTACGATAAGAGGTCTCAAGTACGTAGAGGATGCGGCGAAGGAAAAAAAGTTGGAGTTTTTTTTATTTAACACGTATATTACGATTTTAGTTTCTTCTGAGTGCACATTTACGTAAAGGCAAGTCAATTTATACATTTTTAGTTATTTTTTAGGTAGCCAGGGCAGGCAGGGTAAAGATATCAAGACTCTTTGGTCAAAGGAAAGATTTGATGTGAAACTATTATTAAAATTAACTTTTATAAAACATTGTACTTAACTATATCTGAATTAGAACATTAACTATCTTTAAATTAGTTCATACAAACATATAATTATCCAAATTATCTTCCCTGGTCATCCAGTACTTCCCCTGGTAATAATCTCGCCAGGGGAAATACAACAGGGGAGAGACGTTTTCATCATAAACTGAATTTTTTTTATTAACGCACGTTAATTTTGGATTAACACTATGTCACACGTTAACTATCACACTATTGTTGAACTCTAACAACTAATGCTAAGTAAATTAAGCAAATTATATAAATAGTACGACCTACCAGTGGAGAGACACGTTTACCCTGCTAAAACAATTGCACACCAGTGTTGCGTCGCACCAATTAACATATAACTACCATTGACCGCTTCTTTATTTGGTATTACTAAATTGTCATAAATGAGGGCCATTGAGCGCCATTTGCAAAATGGACGTTTGATATTTGTTTTGTTTTAGCCTATCGGAATTTGCCAGGGTAGATACTCAAAAAAAGCGGGACAAAAGTAATGTTTAAAAATCATTAAAACTTAACAAATATTATTAAATTTTTTCTTCATAACACTTGAGTATACTCATCTGAATTTGTGTTAAATATAATTTAACTGGACAACTGCGAAAGAGACGGTATATAATGTCTACATGTTCAACCAAAAACGTCAAGGGGACAAGCCAAGGTATATACTTTTTCATGCTTAAATGAATAATTTGAGAAAAATGTGCTACAATTGGGTATTCAATCATGATATATTCGATAAACTACATTAAGATGCTGCGATTTATTGTATAAAATTACAAGATATAAAATATAAAAGGTATTTTATATTGATTGCCGTGCACATTACCTCTTATCGTAGAATGACCCATAAATGTATGAACCATTATATAATAATAATATTGAAATTTCTAATATGAACTTTAAACGTTGTCGAATATTTTACACTATTAATTGAAAAGAGTGCGCTTCTCCCACTTTTGGTTACACATTTCTGTCGAATTGACGAAATTACTCCCAACTCCCAATAATACCCGACATATCGAGAGCTAAGGTGTTATACAGCACCTATATCTGGTATTTTTAACTCAGGTGGGCGTAACTTGTAAGCGTACAACGGACTTGAAAATGAGTAAATATCTGAAGAAATATCGATTTCACCTGAACAATTGCCATCGGCTGGTATTTATTAATGAAAAAATTGCGTGCAAATTTCTTCACTTGCAATCAACAACCGCGAAAAAAAATCAGCGAAATTGAAAGCTTTCCCAAGGTAAAAGGAGCATTAGACCGTGCTTTGTTCTACTGTGAAGGTATTCGTCGACTTCTCCTCTCGTCGCGTTGTGGTCCAGTGGTGTTTTGAGTTCCTCTTGTAATGTACGTACAAGTATCGTAGTGAATATTATAGAAGGAACTAACTTATTAATGCGAGTGGCCTCGACATGGCCTTCTTATTTACAATCCATTCAATCTTGAAAAGAAGGAATAATTCACAATTTTTGTGATGATATTTTTTTTTCTTGCATTCAAAAATTATAATTTCATCATATTTATTTTGATGAGAAATTAATAGCTTCTTGGTCACATTTTAAAACTTTGAGTAAGGTAAAGATTTAGTAGAAATGGAATATGTGTGTGATATGCATACCTCTTGAAATTATACGCGTACGAAGCGCCATCTAGCGGCGAGAAGACGTGGAATAAATTGCATAAAAATCTCCATGAAAAACCATTTATGTGTGCCAAGTTTGGCGCTGATCGGTCAAACCGTGTCCGAGTTTAGCAATCTCACAATAGATTTTTATATATAAGAAGAAATTTTACTGAAAATTGTAACTAGCATGTCTCTATTCGAAGTTATCAAATATATTGAAACATGATAGAAATTTTTTCAAATTAATTACGTTAACAGTTATATTTCTTCATTCAATACCTTAACGATAAGATGACCTAACCTAGAAACCAAGATAAAATATATATTGAAAATCGATGTCTATATGGTGACCACCTATTGGCCTGTGGTACGAGTTTTTGGCGATTGGGGTTTCCGTTTGACTAGAAGTGAGCTATCGGTTTCCGATCAATGGCGCTGTGATTTGTTCCATGTCGTTGCACACTCCGTTTATGGACGGGACGCTACTGATGAGCTCGTTGAAATCAGAAAAAAAAGGTTTTTTTTAAATTGGGAATGAAAAATGCAGGTCCGTATTAAAAAAAAAAAGTTGAATGTGATATCTCGAAAACTAGACGAACCGAATTTCCTTGAAAAATACCAGCTTGAAGAACGTTTGAAACGCAAAAATTTTTTTCCTTACCAATATGTTGTAAAAATTATTTGATGAGATATTCAATCAAATAGTTTTGAGCAATTTTTCGAAAAACCCCCGCAGCTCGAGATAGAAATTTTTTCAAAAAATCTGAAATCGGATTGTCAATTTCCTCCAAAAACTGCACATTTTATCTTATTTGACCAACCTTGTAGTTATTATAGTTACCGAGATAGCAATGGTGGCCCATGGCAATTAGGACGACCTGTATATATATATATATATATATATATATATATATATATATATATATATATATATATATATATATATATATATATATAACAGGGATTATATCTAAATATATGAAGTGGGTACTTATTAAAATCAAAGTGAATTGAATTATGACTGAAAAGTCTTCACTACTACTATCATGAGTTTCCATTTTGTTTTTATTTGTATAGTTGCTGATAAATACGGTGTTAAAAATAAAATTAAACAACAAAATGCTACTTAACAAAATTGATAAAATCTAAGTAACATGATAACTTATCATCATCATAGTTAACCGAATGACTTTTATAATATTCATATATACGTAGTAAAAATGAATGTTTCCATTTATGGAACGTATTTCGTTTTCAACTAAATTTTTTCAAGCTTTGTCGAATATTAATGGCCAAGGATCAAACAAACATAAAGTAACGTCTAAATGGCGTATTTTAACGAATAAAAGCCAGGAAATCGTTGAATTTTCACGGACGAATATCGCAAGGCTGTCGTAACGAAATCCTTACATTTCGCATATTTCAAAGCCTTTTTTTTCTGTGAAGGTTATACTTGATACTTTTTCAAGTACTCTATCGAATGGTATATCTCGTCAAGGACAAAGAATATATCATTAAAACGCGTTTCAGACGTATCTTGTCTCATTTTTCATTTAGGATAATGTCCTCTATCAGTATATTCTTCCTGATAATGATTGCTGAAGTATGATATTTATGTAGTTTATAATATGAAGATTGGGAGAATTTTAAATATTTATTTTTTCTTGTTATCGCTACAGTTTAGGTAAATAGGCTAGCACAAGTTTAGTCATAATTAAATAGCTCGTTATAGATAATCATCTTTTAAATACGATATAATTTGTAATAAGTAAGCGTGGACATATTTCATACATGATTCAATGGTCTCATCATAGCATTCCACGCTTCTAGGGGGCTATTCATAAATAAAATTTTAATACACGGATTTTATGATTTTTGGAGACCCTCTTCCTTGTCACAGGTGGTTACATTTGTGTTACCCCCGCTCCTGTTGTGGCGTCTCACATTTTGTTATTGTTCATACTTTAGATTTAAATAAGTGACGTCACGAAGCTTATGCCCCCTCCCCTCTTGTTACACCTTGTTGACCCCACTCTCAACCTTATCGTGTGACGTAATTTGTGGATGGCCCCCCTAACTCAATAAGTTGAGTCTCAAATTTCAAATCTTTCTAAACAAACTACCTACTGCCTTGGTGCTGAATGTTACTCGTATAGTAAATTAAATGATTATATTTTCGAACTACTCTTTCAGTTATACCATCGAAGTGAATTTTAAAATGATAGTAAACAGTGAAGCAGGAGGCCTCGGTAGACCAGCGGTAAGGTGAACCGCCTTATACCGTTTGTAAACCGAGGATTGTGGGTTCGAGTCCCACCTCGCTCTTGGGTGTTGTATATGTCCGGAATTTAGTGGTTATTTATGATGAAAAATGTTGGGTAATGTACATAGTTTACAAGCCCATTGGCCGTTCGGAACCGGCGTTAAACTGTAGGTCCCTCGAGTTAAAAAAAAAAAAAAAAAAAACAGTTAGGTTTCTCAACTATTCTATCAACTATATAGTCTTATTTTTCCATGAAATTCATAGTTACTATTGCAGTGTATCGAAGGAAAGCAGTCACGTGAGGCAGTAGTTTTTAGGGTTCCGTACCCAAAGGGTAAGAACGAGACCCTATTACTAAGACTTCGCTGTCTGTGTCCGTCTGTCTCCAGGCTGTATCTCAAAAACCGCGATAGCTAGACAGTTGAAATTTTCAGAAATTATGTATTTCTGTTGCCGCTATAACAACAATTACTAAAAATAAAATAAAATAAAAATTTGAGGGGGGCTCCCATAAAACAAACGCCTCGATATCAATAATGGCAACAGGTAGGCACTCGAAATATTCACAAAATACTCTGTTGTATTTTTACTTCAATAATAAATAATAAAACTAAAATAAAACAAATATTTAAGGGGGGCATAGTCAATGCTACGGAACCCTTCGTGCGCGAGTCCCATTCGCACTTGGCTGTTTTTTTTCATCAGTTGTAGATTTTCTGTACTTCGATTTTCGCAAAATTTTTCATGTCATATATATATATATATATATATATATATATATATACAGGGTATCGCAGCGGGAACTGAATCGATATAGAACAAAGTACTGATCAGAAAATTTTGAAAATTTAGATGATTACTAATGTCGGTGTGGCCAATCCAACCAAAATAATGACAAACAGCTCGCACTTCCACTTATACCGGAAGTCGATAGCAACTTTTTTATTTCAAATGGAACACCCGATATATTTTAGGGTTTTCGAAAAGAGCATAAAATTCTGAGTCGAAAATGTGAAGATTACCCTATGCCTAAACCTAGCCGTTTCAGAGATATTTGACATTTTATAGAACATTTGACAGTTGCAACGGTTTACAAGAACCGGTATAGCTTTCTTACTGTAAAAGATACTCATTTGCTTCTTGTCACATGAAAAGAACACAAGAAGAACTACGTTTTACAACAGAAATTAATTCAATCATATTATACCAAGTGTTCCGTTTTTCGCGTTACATTTCGTCAACCTCAAACCGCGAAAACTTGTTTAGGTCAAATGGAACACCCTGTATTTTTTTACGTCAAGTTATGTAAAATTGAATTTTCTTTTTCCTGATATTAGCATTGTGGGGTTTAAGGTTACAACTTTTTGAAATATTTGTGATTTTATTAGAATTTCATGAATTGTTGTAATCATTTCATCAAAATAGCCATGATTAGAAACAATCAGTAATTATCTTATGTCAAAAAATGTCAGCATGTTTAAATTATACCAACGAAAACTTTTTAATTTGTTTATTGTGATAAAGTGATAACAAGAACTTGCAGCCCATTTAAACTCACAAAAATTTTATCTTCTTAATCTGTTTCCTTTAATCCTTGAACCATATGGAATAAAAACGGATGAAACTTATGTTTTAATAATATTCTTGTGAATTGAATCCAGAGCAGCTTGTCTTAATGACATCCTTGGAAATGCATGAAAATATCCCAGAATGACTATTTCTATGTTTTCGTCATAAACAATAGGCTTTCTTCTTTGAAATTTTGCCTTGACAGAGCCAAAAATTTTCCAGTATGCGTTTTACAGTGTTTGGTGACGGTTTCTGTCTTTCTGGATATTGACTAGCAAATGTGCTGCAAGTTCTTAATATTACTTTATTACATTCTCCATAAATAATAAACAAATTTAAAAAGTCTTCGAGGGTATAATTTACACGGGCTGGCATTTTTTGACATAAGATAATCACGGATTGTTTCTAATCATGGCTATTTTGATGAAATGATTACAACAATTCATGAATTTCTAATAAAATCACAAATATTTCGGAAAGTTGTAACCTTAACCCCCACAATGCTATATCAGAAAAAAGAGAATTCAATTTCACATAACTTGACGTAAAAAAATAACGGGTGTTCCATTTGACCTAAACAAGTTTTCGCGGCTTGAAGTTGACGAAATGTGACGCAAAAAACGGAACACTTGGTATGATATTATTGAATTAATTTCAGTTGTAAAACGTAGTTCTTCTTGTGTTCTTTTCATGTGACAAGAAGCAAATGAGTATCTTTTACAGTAAGAAAGTTATACCGGTTCTTGTAAACCATTGCACATTTTCTATAAAATGTCAAATATCTGTGAAACGGCTAGGTTTAGGCATAGGGTAATCTTCACATTTTCGACTCAGAATTTTATGCTCTTTTCGAAAACCCTAAAATATATCGGGTGTTCCATTTGAAATAAGAAAGTTGGTATCGACTTCCGGTATAAGCGGAAGTGCTAGCTGGTTAGATTGGCCACACCGACATTAGTAATCATCTAAATTTTCAAAATTTTTTGATCAGTACTTTGTTCTATATCGATCGATTCAGTTCCCGGTGCGACACCCTGTATATATATATATATATATATATATATATATATATATATATATATATCCAACCACATTATATCAACCACGATGCACTTCGCGATTTT
>JARQZK010001455.1:767500-842500 GCA_030704885.1 Cynegetis impunctata | reverse complement strand
CTAAAGGAATTTTTTTTCAGATTTGCTCTCTGCAAATGTAAAACCTGTATTAAATTGTAAAAGAGAAAAGAGTCGTCAATTATATTTCTAGAAATGATAATGAATACTGATGAATTCTTATGTGAAGGCAAATTGTCTGACAACATTTGCACATGACACAAGTTCTCTCAGGAACTTTCTTGGTAAAAAGATGTATACCTGAAACTCGTGTGTCCAGTACATTGACAGAAAAAAAAACCATTGACATGAGTGGTCCACGAGAGAAATCTTAACGCGATACATCTGCAAAAATAAAATCACCTGGAATTCTCAGGGAATTTTAGATCCTGACTCGAGACGACACCCTGTGTTCAGAGTTTCCTTTTAGTTTGATTACAATTTCTAGCTTTGAAAGGTTAGCAATCTCGACAATTCTCGATCCGACCGTCAGGTCGATTACCTGTGGAACCGCCCTTGTATCCGAAACTGTTGATGCTTGATCTGACACAAAGGCCACGTACGGAATAAAGTGCGCTCATTCAACCTATCATTGTTAATTCGGTCGTAAACTGGTTTCAAAATTTTACGACGTTCGCAATGAAAATGCAAGATAAAGAAAGCAGCCATTATACTGATGATATCGGCAATCATTGAAGCTTAATTCTGTATCATTCGATATCATTTTATCTTCGTTTCTATGAAAAACGAAATCAATAAATACATACATTTCCTTGAGAAAGAATGAAATTTGTTGTAATTATAATCCGGCCTGGAAGTATACTTTAATTTTCCTGACATTTCCTCATTTAGCTTGTACAAATTATTCATTATATAAAATATGCATCCAGTTCAGTTTGCGTAAATACATTGTTTAAACAATCCAACTATATTAACTCTGTTTAAATGATGATATTCTTTACTTAGGCCAAGATACAGAGATTTTTTCATGTAAAAAGTGTTAGAAGAAAACCAGCTCCGCCATTGTGTGTAAAATAGTTCACATGATATAGTGATATGTTTTTCACTCGACTTTATTATTTATGTCTTTGTTATTAACAATTTTATGCAAAAAATCGCAAATTTTTTAGTTTTCAGAGTAATCGTGATGATGTCAATAGACTTATTGTAGAAAATGAAAAGACGAAAAAATGAGAGGTCGAACGATTCGATCAGACCCTTAGTCTAAGGGAAAATTGGAAAAAACCGTCCAAAATGCAGTTTTTTCAAAAGTTCATAACTCGGTTATTTTTTGAGTTGTAGCGTAGATCCTCCGGTTGGTATTATTTATCAATATAAACTTTATTTGTGCGAAGAGCAGGAACTGTCCGATGCATAGTTTTTGATCTGTGACCATTTGATTATGTTACTATGCAATTTTCCAGCAGACCTGAATGCTACAGATATTGTCTGATTTCAATTTACTAAAAATATTTTGAAAGTAGAATTCTCATAGTTCAAAACGTTCATCTTGGTTTTCTATAAAAACGCTGAGAAATATGTTAAAAATAAAGCTGAACATGACGAAAAACGGCCGAGCGCGTAAGAGTAGTTGAAGAGTGGGGGTAGAGCAGCAGGCAAGGAGAAGTATGACATTCGAAAGCGTCGGCATTTTGAACGTGACAGTAATTTCTAAACGTTGTCAGATAATAATTGTAAACCCCCACTCTTCAACTATTCTCACGCGCTCGGCCGTTTTTTGTCATGTTCAGCTTTATTTTTAAAATATTTCTCAGCGTTTTTATGAAAAACCAAGATGAACGTTTTGAACTATGAGAATTCTTCTTTCAAAATCTTTTTAGTAAATTGAAATCGGACCATACCTGTAGCATTCAGGTCTGCTGGAAAATTGCATAGTAACATAATCAAATGGCCACAGATCAAAAACTGTGCATCGGACAGTTCCTGATCTTCGCACAAATGAATTTCATATCAATAGCTAATACTGACCGGAGGATGTACGCTACAACTCAAAAAATAACCGAGTTATGAACTTTTGAAAAAACTGCTTTTTGGCCGGTTTTTTCCAATTTTCCCTTAGACTGAGGGTCTGATTGAGTCGTCCGACCTCTCATTTTTTTCGTCTTTTCATTTTCTACAATAAGTCTATTGACATCATCACGATTACTCTGATAGTTTCCATTTTATAAGCAAAAAGCTATTTTTTGCATAAAATTGTTAATAACAAAGATATAAATAATAAAGTCGAGTGAAAAACATATCACTATATCATGTGGAACTATTTGACAAACAATGGCGGAGCTGGTTTTCTTCTAACACTTTTTGCACAAAATGCTCACTCTAAATCTCTGTAGCTTGGCCTAACTACACTACAGCAAAGTTCGCCTTTGTCCAATAGTTAGGGTTGCCATCACCTAAATTGCCGATGGCGGACAAAAATTTGAAAAACCCCGGACATTTCTGTGAAATTTTGTTTTTCCCCGGACACCCCGTTTTAATAAAATGAAACATCGTTTATATTTTTATTTTTTCATTTATTTAAACTTCAAACCGCTTGTTTGCCATATAAACGGAACAACAAGAAACAAATAAAATTCTATTATACACAGTTAACAGTTTTTTCTCTTTTTTTTTGGTATCATCAAATAAAAAACAACTCATGACGATAATTTTTGATAGATCAAAAATCAAATAGACTAGATTCTACATTGTAATACCAAATTATAGGATAGGTCATCTTTAGTTCGGTTAGATAGGTTAGGTACCCAGAAGACTAAATTATTTATTAACTATAAATCAAAAGTAAGTATTTATTTAGCAAGTTTCTCTCCTTCCTCCATTACTGCGACCCTAGCGAAAAAACTCACTTCACATTCGCATTGTGAGCTGTTGGCCACAACTGGTTTGCATTTAATAGCTCATCTCCGTCACTGACACTCGAGCTTCACACACCCGGACACAAAATTTGTCCGGGTTTTACCCGGACATACTTTGAAAGCCCCATCCGGACGCCCCCTAAACTAGGACAAATCCGGGGAAACCCGGACGGATGGCAACCCTACCCATAGTAAGCATTGCAAATGAAAGAACGCCGTAAGGAAATACTCGTATCTTACTAAGTTAAGTTTTTTATATTCTAATTAGGAAGTGAATGAATACTTCACTCACGTATGGTGAGTTTCCTGAGGTATGGAAGACTGCGATAGTTATTCCAATACAAAAGGTTCCCGACACTCAGGTTTGTGAGGAATTCAGAGGAATTAATACAGTTCCGGTGTTTGAAAAGATAATAGAACTTGTGATAAAACAACAACTTGTAGATTTTTGTGACAGAAATGAAGTATTATGCGACTCCCAATCTGGTTTTCGTGCGCGACACTCATGTGAAAGTTCAATTTTGAAAGTATATGATGGTTGGGTTAGGGAAATCGATAAAGGTAAAATAATATTAGTGGTTTTTCTAGACTTTCAAAGAGCATTTGAGACCATAGATAGAATTTTTTTGATAAAAAAATTACGTAAAATGGGACTGTCGGGAAATGTGATAAAATGGTTTAGTTCCTATTTAAAAAATAGATCTCAAAAAGTTAAATTTAATAATTCGTTATCGACATCTAGAATTAATGAATATGGAGTTCCACAAGAACGGTGTTAGGCCCTCTCTTGTTTATTTTGTATGTAAATGACATTGTTAAAATATGTAAAAAATTCTAAGATCTCAATGTTTGCCGATGACACAATTCTTTATGGTAACGGGCGAGGATATTGCATTCATGTCACAATCACTGCAAGATGACTTAGATAAGTTATATATATGGTTATGCCGACAACAACATGAAAATTAATGTTAAAAATCAAAATTTATGACTGTTGGCAGTGAATACAAGATAAAAAATTTAAGTGAAACTGACTTAAAAGTAAAAATTAATGCAGAAGTAATTGATAGAATAGATAAAATGAAGTATCTTGGCATAATAATTGACGAAAACTTAAATTTAAAAGCGCAAGCAGAGTACATTGCAAATAAGATGTCAAAAAAAAATTAGCCTTTTATACAGATTAAGAAGTAAAATTGATATGAACACAACCTTATTATTGTTTAAGACATTGACACTACCTCACATTGATTATTGTTCGTCACTTTTATTCAATCTACAAAAAAATTGTATTCATAGATTGCAGAAAATACAAAATCGGGGTATGAGAGTAGTACTAAAATGTAACAAAAGTACACATATTAAAAATATGTTGTCAGCATTACAATTAATGAGTGTAAATCAGAGAATAACTTATCGAACACTAGATTATATATATAGGATCAAACAAAGAATGTTACCTGATTATCTAAGAGAAAATTTGCAGTTTGTTAGTGAATACCATGATTATCAGACCAGACATCGAAACGACTTTCAGATAGATACCTATAGGACACATAATATGTATAAATCCACGATGAGTAGGGGGCTTGTATTATACAATAAACTGCCCATAAATATAAAGTACTGTCAGAGCTACCGAGATTTCAAGAGATACTTGATGGAGTATACTTTTGAAAACTATTTGTAATAAATTTAAATGTAAACTGTTAGTTGATAATAGCTTTGTGCTAAATAAAGATTATTATTATTATTATTATTAATACTTGTATATTACTAGGGCTGTTAATACATAGTATCAAATATTAAAAAGCCATTAGGATAAGATAGTTTACATTTATATCAGGAAGACGTCACGAAGTAAATTTGAAGAGATAATCCGATTTTGAACATCTTTTTTACTAATTCATTGAACAAGATCAAAATTCCTAATTTGATTATTATTTTCCCATGTTAACTTCACATAAACCACACTAAATAACAAACAAGAAATAGAGCAAAAGCTTTCAAAGAAGACAAAACTACAACTACGTTTTAGTTTTTATTCAATTTAATTTTACTGCTAGTGCGATTTCTCGTTCCGTTCAAATTTATAATTGCTTGTTTGCAAGCAATTATAAATTTGTCTTTTCTTTGGGAAATAGACTCGAAGGTGTGCCTGCTTGAACCCTTTTTACTCCAGACGTAAATCCAACAAAGAGTTGACCAATTACTTGCCTTATAATGATGTTATGATTATAAAAAATTCATGTTTTTCTTTTGTGTTTTCAAACACGTTTTAACGAAAAATCAGAAAAAAAAACGCGCTTTTTGCCACCACTTGAAAACAAAGGAGTTTCGACCCACATGTTATATGACTTTTCATCTTATTTTAAGCTCCTCTATAGCCCATTAGAATTATTGCACTTTTCACTTTTCACACCCTTTATAGTAACCGCAGTTTCAATCGCAAGCGGACGAATTTGTATTTACGTATCGCGATAACTGATAAAGTGTAATTTCCGTTAGCACGTCACTCGCAGTTATTCATTTGTGTTATTTGGTATATGGAATGGAAAATGCGATTTCGTTTGATAATTTCACTATATGAAGAATTTAAAATTCTGTTACGTTTCTCTATATTTTTCATAAATCGTTCGATTTTCTTCATTTCAAGCGGAAGATATGTTACTCCTTGTATTTATGCAATGCGGAAATACTGGAAATTCCCAGATCGTTAATTCCGGTTTGATAGTAAACACATGATCGTGACGTCACGCGCGTATTCGTCATAACATATCCGTAAATGGGTAAATGTTAATTTCGTCAAGTCGGCGAAGGCGAATCGGGAACGTATTCTCACTTCGCAATCTGCTGGTGTAATCTTGCTCAATGTTCGGTAAAGAGTTGGGTTGTGATTTCCTAAACTTTGTCACTGTGACACAGTTGTAACAGTCACAATATGCTCCAGCTGGTAACAGTCACATTTAGAAGCGAAATTATAATAATAATCATTCAGTTGTTCCAAAAATTAATGGAGCCCATATCTGACTGGCGAACATGTAGGAATAAATAAAGTAAAAACCAAACGGTGTCCCATGACACCGTTTGTTTAGGTAGGAACGAAATTCCTTCGGATAATATAGAAGGACCACAATTTGCGAAAACGAAATATGTGCGTGTCGGGGCGCAAACTTATACTAATCCAAGTTGAAATAATTAATATTGAAATGTGTGGCTAAGATCTCTTACGCGATTGTAAATAAAAAAATTAAATAGCCAGGAGTAACCTCTGGGATTCGAACCCAGAAATACGTCACACCAGGATTCAGTACTTAGACCACTCGGTCGTCAACGCAATGTAAAATTTAGACGTAAGAGTGTATATAACGAGAGGATAACGTATCGCCACGCTATATAATTGAATATAAACCTACAATACGTAGTCATTATTTTATGGAACAAATTTGTAATGTTTTATCTTTTCATTATGCCATATCTGATTCCTGTGGTAATCTGTTCTCTTATGCATATAACTTATATAGTCTGTCCAGCGACCGTTGGCGTGTACGTCACCAATTGTATATGACGTCGATCGTGAACACTGTTGCCAGACGTAATAAATAATCTCAAATCTAAATAGCCAACCCAATTTTCAACAAAATGAGATATCTTGCATGTTTGACATGGCGGGGATTTTTAGCGGTAAATTCAAATTGACCATTATTTCCTACCAGAAGTGTCTATCTATATGGAATCCATATTCATCGATCGATAAATCAAACTTAATTACAAAATCTTCTAGGTTACTCGGCGACTGTCAAACGTGAAATACCGATTACCGGCGCGTTGGCCGAGAGGGTCCGACAACATTGCAAATTTTTCAATTAAATGAAAACATAACAAACATTCAACTTATTTTCATTACTCGGAATGTTAGTTTTTCTTGAGAGATACATACGATTTGATATGTTAAGAACAGAATATTTGTCGAAATGGATGATCCGGTCACTATCACCATGTAACTACTTTTTCAGAAAATTACTTACGACAGATATGAATTTTGACCATTTCGAATTTTATTTATTTGGGTAGGCAGCCTTGCGTCGTTATTTGCGCATGACTGTGACGTACACGCCAACTTAGACTGGACAGACTTTACAAAATTATTTCGATGTTACACACCTGACGTTTAGGAGTTGCTTAACTATGCATTGGCGATTGACGTGGCGGAGTGGTATCAGAAAGAGAAGGGATGAGAGAACGCAAAGAAAGTGGTAGAAAGAGGAAGGTATACAATATTCGCTTGTATTAACTAAAAGCGTGACTTTCGTCAGTCTACTTCCGTCACACCTTTAGTCTCGCATATTTTTCAGTTTGGTCCCGCAGCGAAATCTATCTCCTCCAAGCCTGCCGTAAGAAACTTCGTTCCAAAACTAAAATACAGTAAAATATACACAAATATTATTAAACAAGACAAATTTAAAATCAGCTCGAGCTGTTCATTTATAAAACACCATAGCTAAAAAGCATACAGAATAAACCAATGTATCGAGTTTGCGATAGTGACAATAAACAAGTGACAAAAAGCATTTTCATTGATATGATTCACTATTCGTGAGTTGTGACAATTATTTAGAACTGTTATTCGATTCGCAGTGAATCAATACGAAAAAAAAATGTGTGTGTCAGCTCCGACGCACGACTGGACTTTACTCCAGTCGTTCGTCAGTTTTTTTATCTTTCAATTTTTCATTAACTTCAACAATCACTTCATAATTCTGTTCGTTGTGCACAAAGATAAGTATCACTAGATATAAATACATGCATCAACTGCTGCCGGTATACCCTGATATATGCGGCGGTATACTAATTATCTCGAAGTGAAAGGTGCGCATAGTATGTTGCGCAAAGAAACGTTACATTTCACTTTTAGTTTCACTCATAAAATTTTAATACTTACATATGAATATCATTTCTTAAGGAGTAAACTCCAAAACAGATCATATTAAAAAATATAAAACCTAGGCAGTTCCTGTTGTATTTAGAAAAAACCTTTGCTGGTTATCACTTAACAATTTTTTGTATACTATTGCTAGCTTCAGTTTTCAATAACTTTGTTGACCAAATGGTCTTTTTGGAGTCTATTATTGACACAATGTTAGGTAACAGTGGAAATTATTTGAAAAATAGAGTTGGGTTGTAAAATTTCCTAAACTACGACTTTGTCACTGGATACCGCTGTCACAGTCACAGTCTGCTCCAGCTGGTAATCATGTAGTAGGGGAGCCCAAGCGGTGATTTTGGGATTTACTCAAGCGCGGCAGAATAACTTATTGGGAGTAACCTTGCACCCTGTTAAGTATCCCCACCATACATGAACCCGCAATATAGGGGCGTTCGTCTAGGGCAGCCGATTAGTAAATAAAAATCTATCATAACTTTATAAAGAAATAAAAAACTAACTTTTCACAGGTTGAAATAAAAATCTATTGAGTAAACGCGTTTTGAGTAAAAAAATTTTGTATTTTTTCCTCTGAATGAGGCTGTCGATCATATTAGGTGAATAACCATTATTTACTGCCATTTGTTTAATTATATGCAATTCCTTCTGAAAATTAGCTTCGGACAACGGAATTTGGAAAAGTCTATGACTCATACTATGATATGTGATATTTTCACATAAATTAGCGGCTTATCATAGTATGATTCATAGACTTTTCAAAATTCCGTTGTCCTAAGCTAATTTTCAGAAGGAATTGCATATAATTAAACAAATGGCAGTAAATAATGGTTATTCACCTAATATGATCGACAGCCTCATTCAGAGGAAAAAATACAGAATGGCAATTTCAGAAATTTACCCACTTATATCCGAAAAAAGTAGAGTATTTAACAGTTTAACATACTTGGGCAAAACTTCCGAAAACCTGAAATTGTTTTTTCAAAAACAAAATTTCAAAATTTCATATAAAACCAATAATAGCATTGGAAAATTGATTACAAACAACAAATTGTAACACAATTGTAACGATTGTGAAAAATTCTATATAGGACGTACAATTAGAAATTTCAAAACTCGAATACACGAACACCAACGTAGCTATATTAAGCAGAAAACTGATTCTAATTATGCGTCCCATCTTATTTAAGAAAACCATACCTTTGATCACAATTATAATATATTACAATTTGAAAATAGTCTCCATAAAACCAACTGTTGGGAATCCCTATATGGGTCATTCTTAGCTATTTGTTTCACATAAGGAACATGAAATACCTAAAATCCCGCAATGATTAAAACAATTATATTGGTTTACCGAAACGGAGAAAGATATTCGTCAGATATTACACAATGATTTGATGTGAAATATGTTGACAGTTTCCAGAAAAAAAAATATAAAGTCACTAAATGTCACTTTTCTGGCTTGTCCTTTCCACGGTTTTTTGGAAAAGAGTTGTGATTTATCTTCCATTTTCACTTTTTTGTATCTGTTCATCACTGTTCAGAATGCTCGAAATATAGTTTTATCGATTATTGAAAAAATTAGAAACAAATAAAAAAAAACATTTCAGTTTTAAATATTTTTCTATATGTCCTCTGTTTTTGAGTCCCTTCCTCTGGCATTCTTTAAAATTCAAAAACTCGCGGGATAATGCATGGAATAGCTCCTTCCGGTAGTCGATGTAACCGTCTTGAGGCGAATTCATCTTATTGGCGACAAAATTCAAATTATTTCATAGGGAATATAACAGTTCAGTGCATGATGTTGAGAAAGGAGGTTGTGTCTCGTTGAATATTGTCTTTTTTATGGTAAGTATAAATTGAATATTTTGAATCTTCTGCTCATTTATTGTTCATATTCCAAGATATATATTTGCAATAATTACATGGACACGTCTATACTAAAATCCTTGTTTTGGATTAGTTTTCATTTTATACTATGTGTAGATATGTCTATTCTCTGGCGTCTTTCCCCTGGCTATATTTGTACCAGAGGAGAGACTAAAGCGACAGAGGAGTGATTACTTATTAATATCATTCGTGTTATAAGTTAGTAGGTAGTGAAATCATTACATAAGTATTTGAAAAATTTAAATTTCTGTTATTCCAATTGTATCCTTCATCAACAACAAAGTGACTTCATTGTGAATAAATAATTTTTCTTTCGTTGAAGGTGTGGATCAGTTGTTGCAGAAAATGGTCGAGAAAAAGCAAACTCGTGAAGAAAGGCTGGAAAAGAATCGGGTAGCAAAACGTTTACGTTATTAACGAATCAAAAACGACCCTATTAAATTAGCTCAATTGGAAGAAAAAGAAGAAAAACTATTTAAATAAAAAAGGGAAAGGGAAGAAAATTAGGCCCATGAAAGACATGACCCCTAGAGAGCAAAGAGCGTTAAGAAAAAACTAGATAACGAAGGGCACGCCTGGCTCTTCAAATTAATTCAACTGCTTCTATTACACCACCTTGCTCTGGTGATGAAATGGTGTCACAGTTACAACCAATAGACAACAGAGCCGAGGCAGCCAGGAAACGGTCCCAAAAGCTTCGGAAGCGCAGAAATAGTTTGTTCATAGAACAACAGCAAGAAATAGCAGGATTGACGAAGGAAGTGAAGTGTCTTAAAAAACAAATACTTATACAGATTAAATAGAAGCAGAGAGAACGTAACACCAAACACAAAAATGAAGGAAATTGTGGATAATATCAAAAACGTAAATACAGAAGATGACGGAGAAAAACATTCATTTTTGAATAAGTCATACAAAAACAATTGAATTAAATGCGTCATTGGTAATACCTTTTCCTGGTACTTTAAAAGTTCACCAGGTCCAAGGATTTGCACTATTACCAAATAAGATCATCATGAAAAGTTTGAGCTATTTATGTAGAAATAACTGTTCTCATTTTATTAATGGACAGAAAGATTATTCAAAAACTAATGATGTTCGTCTAAATGCGAACGATGTATATCCAGAATCTGATGAAGATATTCCGGCTCTTTCTGAAGCTATTGATAAAAATGGAGACTACGTCTTAGTCATATCGCAGGTATGTGCTCTGGAAGTGTGGACAACGCAGAAATTCTAGTCCAGTTTCTAAAAGCATGTAACCGTACCTCAACTATGCATAAAAGAGGAAGTTGCAGAGGAAGATGAGGGGTAGAAGATATCATTGTAAAACTACCTCAATCTACTCTTGTGATTAGTGGTTATAGTTTATTCCTCAAGTTTGATGAAGCAATAAATACTTATGAAAAATAATTTTCATTATATGTGTTGTTAATATTTTTCATTTGTCCGTTTTTATTTTGTTAGTTTTCTTCATTGACAATATCTATTGTTCTCTGATTTTTTTTCGCACATTAAGAAATGACTCTTTATTCAGTTATTCAATATCTTCATTCAATCTATGAACTATTTGAAGAATATGTTTATTTTTGTGACAGTACTATTTTTGTTGAAGGAATTAAAGCAGAAATGTCACTTCTGTGGTCGAAATGTCTCTATTATGTGTCATGTGTCACTCCTCTGCAATCATTTTTCCTCTGACTTCTAGAAAAAGTGTAAAATACACTAAAGTATCTGGCCCTTTTGTTTATGAAAGGTGTAAGTGGTGAATAACTTAATAAATGAGTATCAGCATTCTTCTATGAAAAATAATTTCGTGAAAATATGTCTCTCTAAAATTCAAATACCGAAGAATGACCCATATATCAATAAATATAAAAATTCCGGAAATTTAGTTAACGACACCAAGTAAATGCCAATTCCATTCAATAAAAATCTATCGTTCGAAAAACTCTAGCGCGTCAGATTGAGGCGAGTTAATTACATGCAGAAGAGTATGCATTTCACTAATCTGACGATTTGCACGTGGCATAAGGAAATAGGAGACTAAAAAAGTTGCAAAAAGAAAACGACACCTAGACATTATCGAGCACGGTTAAATTTTTATTTTGAGGGAAATGTCACGATTTGTTTCTGCATTTTTGAATATCGGCAATGAATTTTGGTCTCTTATACGGTCACCCCATCATGCAAACCGGCAGATTAACTCACCTTCGTAACCTTTTTTTCGTTTTAGCATATAATCTTCACAATCCAAAAGGTCCCCACGACGCTCGAGTAAATCCCCATTTAGCATCTCTGGCTCCCCTACTAGTAGCAGTGCGGCCGGCTCGGCCAAGGAAACTGTTCAAAAACAGCACTATGACTCGACTGTCACATTCACGGTTTGTCACAGATCCAATGAGATCACAGGTTAAACCGTCTCTAGAAAAAGGCCTGAAAAGAAGGGGGGTTCGGCGGCTTTGGCACTGGCCGAGGCAAATTGCTACAGCACCAAGAATAGAGAATATTTTTTTTCAAACCTGCCATTAAAGATCAACAATTGTATTAAATTTATTGAAATACTTGTACACGATAAGGAATATTAATATACCAGTTGAGAAGGTTGATTTCCTAGCACACCCACGCATGGTATTATCGATAAAATCCATATATTTATCGACTCTTGTATTGAAACTGGGCGTTTTTGGAAGTGCACAACCATGTCCCCAAGATACAATACCAAACTGGAAACCCCCGGTAAATAAAGGACTACCTGAATCTCCTTGACAGGTGTCTATACCTCCGTCTGCATGATATGTACAAATATGATTCCTGGTGGCGGCCGACGAAAGCTTTCGGCATTCTTCATAAGATATATACGTCTCATTAACACATTTTAAATTATTATCATCAGTTTTCGAACTTCGACTATGTTGTTTCGTTGAACCCCACCCTGCAATTGAGAGTTGGTTATTTATATACAGGGATAAATTTTCGATTTCTGCTGTGAAATATGGTAGCTGGATCACTTGAATCCTTCCAATGACAAAATGCACATCTCTTTTTAATAAAACTAAGGCAATATCATTATCCAAAGTTTGCTGGTTGAACTTTTTGTGGTTGAAGATTTTTTTCGCCTGGACGGCTTCTCCTTCCTTACTATCCCTTCTTGTTTCGCCGAGTACGGCAGTTACGACCCACGGAGTTTTATATCTCGTCTTGAAACAATGTGCCGCAGAAAGAATCCAATTTTCGGCAATGAGAGAGCCACCGCAGAAGTGCGCCATAGAGCTAGTTACACGGAGAGAAACCATGAAAGGGTAATCCGTGATGCTACATGTTTTGCCACCTACAATTTTATCAGTTTCGTTAGTCATTTTAACTAGTTTCATTGCAAATAGCATCCAAAATACTGTGAAGTAGCAACTTAAATACATTGCTGACAATCATTTATTAATTTTCTTTCATCTTGATACTCAGATACGAGGAAATTGACATAAGTCAAGTTATTATTGAATCAAACTTTTGGTTCCTATGGAACGCAGATTATTTTTATCTTTAAATCGGCCGTGAACCACTAGATTAGTGTAAGACTAGCACTAAATCATAGAGAAATTATCTATGCATTAAGTATAGTTCGGAATATGTTTACCAATCGACTATTTTGCACTGAATTTGATGATAAATAATTCAAACTTAATTCTCGAATGTACGAATCGATTTATGTCTGAAACATCACGAAATTTTTTGACTGAAGGCAATCGACATGCTATCAGCTAGCGTCAGCTAGCTGTGTTCAGCAATCATAATAGTAGGGGAGCCCGAGATGCTAAATGAAGATTAGACGCTGAAACGAAAAAAAGGTTATATGATGTATGCCGTTTCACTAGGGGAGAAAACGTGTGCAGATCTTCAAAAATGTAAAAAGAAATCGTTATATAGAAATACTCGAGCGGGCCAGATATTAATAGTTTATACACCCCACATCGTCTCTGATAACGAAGGTAAGTTAATCTGCCGGTTTTGCATGGTGGGGGTGCCCGTACGAGACCAAAACTCATCGCCGATATTCAAAAATGCAAAAAAAATCGTGAAATTTCCTTCAAAACAAAAATTTAACCGTGCTCGATAATGTCTAGGTCGATTTTTTTTACTAATCTGATCGGCTGCCCTAGACGAACGCCCCCATATTAAGGGTCCATGTGTGGTGGGGATACTTAAAAGGGTGCAAGGTTTCCCCCACTATGTTATTCTGCCGCACTTGAGTAAATCCCAAAATCCCCTACTATCAACAATCTCAAAAATGTCCTCCAAAAAATGAAATTATCCACAAGCCAATCGTTAACTGTTTACACTGTTACTCTAGGTTACGGTTACACTTCGAGTGACTGTTAGTCAATAATTATAAAATTAACAATAGGCGTGACGAAAGATTTTGAAATACTCTTCCGTAATGTGGGTACACATTTATTATTTACGAAAAAACCTTTATTTCGGTAATAAAATTAAGTTTACCGAAGTTTAAAGCCATTTTCCTAACATTTTTTAAATAGTGCGCGAAAACGGCTCGCAGTTGTCATGGCGTCGGTCTGACGTCACGCTTAGGTAAACATGTCATTGTGTCTATGCGTAGCGAAGAAAGTGAACAAAACATCAAATTAATTCGTGTGATAAAAATGAATTCCAAAAATTATGTGTGGTGTGCAGTACCGCAGTGTAAAAACATATCAATAAGAACATCCAACAAAGTATTTATACATGTTCCAAACAAGAAAATAATGAGAGTAAGTGATTGTAGCTCGCACGTCGAAACCCAAACGATATATATATATATATATATATATATATATATATATATATATATATATATATATTTGCTCTGGGCAAATCTTGCACTTTAATGTACAATGAGAGTACATGAGAGTATTGACAGCGGAGTTTACCTAAGCGTGACGTCATGCGCTGTGATAGGTGTTTCAGTTAAAATGGCCCATTGCAGTATTTTAATGTTTTATTTTATTGAAAATCTTAATAATCTGAATTTTTCAAATAAAACTAAGCAGTGTTTTAAATTTTTTTTATTATGAATTTTCCCCTAAAACCATCAAATCGACGATTTTTTGATACTGTCGTCATGCCTATTGTACACAAACGAGGTTTTAAACGTTGTTGTATATTGTAGGTAGCCTAACATATTCAGATCTAACCTCGTATGTAAGGCACAGGTCTGAGAGAAGTCGCACCTAATTTTTATTTGAATCCTAAAATTACTTTCGTAATGACCTTCATTTTCAGTCGTTTGTTGATATTAATGACGCGAAGTGAATTAGACATAACAAACACTGAACACAATAATAGTTTCCTTATCATGCAGATTAGAAATAGATACTAAAAAAGACGCACGTGAAAAACGTCAAGTTTTATACTAACTTCAGTCTCTTCCTTACAGAATGTGCCACTGCTCAACGCGTGGTGTATCCAATTCAGGCCAAGACCAAGTCCAGTGGAGTAGACGACGGTTTTAAGGGCGAAGCGGCTAAATGCGGCAGTTCGATCATCAATTTGGCCAATATGATAGTGTCCGGGAAAGTTATACGTGGTTTCGAGGTAGAAACTCAAGAAAACAAGGAAGGCGACAGATCGGCCGACGACAATCCGCCCCCGCATTTGATGTTGAGAAGGGGAAGCAAGTCGTTGCCAGCGTCCCCTGTGAGCTCTCCCCGTGAATCCCCCAGGTCCAGCAGGAGGGTCAACAAGTACTTCACAGGGCCGTTCGTGGAGTCGGACAAGCACCAGGGTAGTTGGATTTTATCGAATTTGCTGGCTAAACGGGAAACCATCTCCCAGTCGTGCGATATGATAGCGGAGGAAGAGAGCGAGGATGCTAAGTCGCTTTCGCCTAGTGAAATGAAGACAAAAGAAACGAAAAAGAAACCCGTACTTATTCCGAAAGCGTCTGAATTACGGGAGATGAATTTTTGGTCACCAACATCGATGTAATTCTATTCAAGTTTTGCAAGTTAATCTTTATTTACAGATTTTTGTATAAATTTAGACGAAGTAAAGTATTTAATTTTGCATCACTTTACTATTGCATTAGTAAGCTCTTGTATTGTAGTAGCAGTATCTGTTTTGAGCAATGACATTTGTATGTTATTTTTAATTTGGATATTGACTACTCTGAAAGATTCGTTTTATGCTTATCGTTATCTTTTAGTTATTACCATAATTTTTTCGAAAAGATATTTTGTCATCTAAGCAATATCAAGTAGCAATTAAATGATTTTTCAATTAATTAACTTATAACAATATCACATACTCAGTATTTACTAGACAAAATTTGTAAGCTATCAGCATTTTTGTCTCTACAACTCTTAATTTATTTTAATGGTAATTTTTTAGATGGTAGATTTAAGCTCCTCTGTATGTGTAAGATAAATGAAGAAATAAATTATAATTTCATATTTTTGTTGAGTTTCTACATCATGTTTGGCTTGAGCAGATTCATCCTGTGGAATCTGAATATACGAATAGTTATCTCTACCGAGTACTTTATATATATATATATATATATATATATATATATATATATATATATATATATATATATATATATTTATATATATATATATATATATATATATAATTTATATATATATATATATATATTATATTATATATATATATATAATTATATATATATATATATATATATATATAATATATATATATATATATATATATATATATGTATATATATATATATATATATATATATATATAATTTATATATATATATATATATATATATATATATATATATATAATAATAATAAAGGACTTTATTTTAACCTCAGCGAAATCAAGCTGAAAGCTTCTCCACTTAACTGAGGACCATAGTATACATCACTTATTTGTAATAGACTCGACAGATCCACTTACAAAGTATATAAACAATTAAATATAAATAAAACAATATAAACAAAAAATCAAAACATCACTTCATTTGGTTATCCGTCGTCTATTAGACGTTGCAAGATGTATTCTTTAACATAATATTTGAAGCCTGTACGCTTATCCTTAATGCTCTGCGGAATATCATTGTATAACTTAGCACAATTATATGAGAAAGAACGTTCGAAAAATGAGGTATTATGCTTAGGAATTGTGAGCTGTCCTGTAATGCCCCTAATATTGACATTCAGTTCTAAATTTAAGTTTTTCAAATAGATAGAATGGCTCACAAGACTCAGTAATTTAATGTATTAAACAAGTCAGGTGAACAACGCGTCTGTTCCTCAGTTTTAACCATTGAATATCATTGATGTAACCAGTACAATGCTCTCTACGTTTTATTGGACAAATATATCTTATGCATGAGTTCTGCAGTTTTTGTAGTTTATGTGCATATTCTTGATCCAGGCATGGCCCATATACAACGTCGCCATAGTTGGCAAAGCTAAGTACCAGGCTGTCACATAACATCTTCCTCAGTTGTGAGTCAAGGAATAACTTACTGCGATATAAGTTTCGCAGAGATGCATAACCCTTCTGTATTATAAGTTGTACATGTTTTCTAAATCGCAGCTGAGCATCCATAACAAATCCAAGATATTTTACTGAGTCTACATGATTTATGTTTTGATTTTCGACCTTGACAGTGAATGATTTGCTCACTTCCGTATGTGATGGACCAAATATCATCAAATTAGTTTTATTCACATTCAACCTTAATCCATGATTCGATGAATACTCAACCAGACTATCAATAGTATCCCGAAGAGCAGACTGCGCATCCTGAATCTTACCTTTTTCAAATTCAATGTATATCTGAGTATCGTCCGCAAACTGATGCAAGCTGCAGACGCCGATATTTCTAGACATATCAAACGTGTACAAAACAAACAAGAGGGGCCCAAGTATAGAGCCTTGAGGTACACCATGCGATACGTTAAGTAAATCTGATCTTTTATTATCTATGGTCACGTATTGTTTACGTCCCTCCAAATAGCTTGTCAACAGTTCTCTAGATTTGCTTGAGAAATTTAGATGTTTAAGTTCAGCAATCAACAGTCTATGCACGACCAGGTCGAATGCTTTGCTGAAATCAAGCAATACTAATGCCGTATTCTTACCCTTATCACAAGCATCTATAATGTCATCAACAATTTTTAACATGGCTGTAGTGGTACTGTGGGTTTGTCTGAAGCCAGACTGAGTATATATATATATATATATATATATATATATATATATATATATATATATATATATATATATATATATATATATATATATATATATATAAGTAAAAATTATTTTTGTTAAACAGAAAACACGCCGATGGTTATATATATATATATATATATATATATATAATATAGTAATGAATGTATTATCGACCTTACTCGTAATTAATTGAAGAAGGAATATCAGGATTTGTTCTGTGAGAAATTAATTTAATCGGTCATATTCTCTATATTTCGTCAATAATTGTTGACTTCCTCAGGAGAAACTACAATACGAGTACAATATAAAGATGTAAAATATAATTTTTTCAAACATTAAAATATAACTCGCCAACACACAAAGTTCGTCACTTATTACAAATTGAAATATCCAAAGGAACAACAAACTCATAAGACGAGAATCAAAGCAATAACCAAATGTATCAACCAGTGAATGAAACACGGAAACAAGATTTTCTTTAATAATTATAGCTGCATCCTAATGATAGGGCTAATACTATTAATTTTAAATCTGACACTGTAAAATTGAATTGAGCAATAATTATTATAATTTGCTTCAATTGGAAGCAGGAAATACCATTGAATTGCAGCAATAATAAAAAATAAAAAAAAAATATTTTTTTTCCGTGTTACATTTACTGGTCCACACATTTGGTTATTGCTTTGATTCTCGTCTTGTGAGTTTGTTGTTCCTTTGGATATATGTTTTTTATTGCGTACCTATATGTTTTCATTCAAATTTATAATAATCGATCAACTTTGTGTGATGGTGAGTTATATTTATATGTTTTTGATTTTTCAAAAAGATTATATTCTACATCTTTATAGTGTGCTTATATGACGAAATATAGAGAATATAACCGATTAAGTTAATTTGTCACAGACCGAATCCCAATATTCCTTCTTCAATAATATGTATATATATATATATATATATATATATATATATATATATATATATATATATATATATGTATAGTAAGTAAATATAATACTTGTTCTCAAGAAATTTACTTTAAATTCATGGATTCCAATAATTTATAACTTTAAATCTTTCGGAAATATTTTTCTATTCTTCAGTTTGAAGATATCTGATGATGAAAAGTGGTTAAATTATTGGAATAACTTTCAAATGATCATTTGACTAATATGCCAAGCCGGTATGAAGGAAAATACAGTTATAAACCTGAAAGACAAATAGATTTAGTAGAAGTTCGTTAGTAAAATTTGGCACAACTAAGAATATTATTATTGCAAATTAGTAGGTTACGTTACTCAGATTATTTTATAATCCTTGAAATTTATATATTCATTAATCTGACAAAGGATAGGAATTTAAGAGGACTAATTAGACTAAGAATACCATATTTAAATAAGGACTTCTTAAATCTAAATATGTTTCGACAGAAATCCACTATTTCATCATTTCTTCAGTGGTCTATTAGATATTCATTTAGTTGATAAGATACTACGCTCAACCCATTTCCTTAATCAACATTGATATTTTGCTTGCTTATTAACTATTGCAAAAATAACATTTAAAATTTGGCGGACAGATACTGGAATATCAGAGAAAAGTTACCTGATATATTTAAAAAATATATTTAAAATCAAAAACTGATATTGACTTCCGGCGCCATCTATTGAAGGCCAATTCAATCTAAGCGTTACTACAGTTACCTTGTGGTCTGTCTGACAGATAATGCTCGTATATGCCAATAGATGGAAACGACAACGTATGCTACAGGGCCAGAGGTGTAATCAATTAAGTGAAGGTTTTATTTGGAGTGTTCTATATGCTCTTGCATAAAAAGACTGATACCCAACAAATACAAGCAATGTTACATTTAAAACGAGTACCGTAATAATTTAAGATTAAATTTATTTCAATATTTTCTACTACATGAACATTTTAACAACTTCACTCTCACCAAATATAATGTGAATCTAGAAAAAGACTTACGGCCTATATATATATATATATATATATATATATATATATATATATATATATATATATATATATATATATATATAAGAGCTTCTTAAGAGATTAAAGAATCGAACTGACATTCTTGCGTGAAATGTCTGTTTATAGATTTGAAATTTATAGTATTGTAGATATTGTTTTCGGCTCTAAATATACTAGCGGCTATACTGAAATCATAGAAACTGAGTTGGATACATAGGTACATAAGCCACCCACAAGTAACAGAACAAACATTTGCTGAATTATACACCTACCTTTTCATATTTCTATAGCAATTTGAACTATGGATAATACAATATACGTAAACAAGACAAGAAGTTTAGGGAACAAATGTAAATACTTGTACAATGTACTAACTCTGTAGGTACCTACCTAACTAGATTTGTCTTAGCCTTGCTACTGAAAATCTGACTTCTGAAGAGTCATCCTACATTAATTTGGAAATCAGAAAGAAGAAACATTCATAAATGAATTTCTTTTAATTAAGTACTGCAAGTCATCTTTGAAGTGGAATAAAAAGTTAAACTATAAAGAAAAAAGGTCTGATTCTTACGAGTTCATGCAATATATCGAAAATTCTTTCACCTATTCCATCTGATCCAAATTATGCATGGTTCATGTAAGAAAAAAAATTCTTGAATAAGAAACCTATAAAATATCAAGCAAACCCAAATTTCAATCTGAAAATTAAGAACAAATATATATTTAAGAATAAAAAAACAATTGTCATAAAAAAAAACTACCTTTGTTTTATATTGGCGCACTTCACTTCTCGAAAGCTTTTTTTAGCAGGTTTTTCCTTTGCTTATAAAAATGGGTGCGATGAGCAAAGTTGGACCTGGACCAAGATAGTTTTTTGTTTCATGACTTTTTATGATGCTTGGCACCAAAAACTCAGTTTCATATATATCTCTCTCTCTAGATGTATATAGTATATACATATATATATATATATAGATATATATATAAAATTATATATATATATATATATATATATATATATATATATATATATATATATATATATATATATATATATATATATATATATATATATATATATATATATATATATATAAGTTTATACCTTTAGAGAGAGAGAGAGAGAGATGATATATGAAATTTAGGTTTTGGTGCCAAGCATAATAAAAAGCCATAAAACAAAAAACTATCTTGGTCCCAGGTCCATTTAGTTTTTATTATAACTTGTAACATAAAATGGTAGCTTTCTATAGGATGGTTCACCGTTCATTAAATATTTCGCTTTCAAAACGTTACTTTTCAACATCAAGAAAGACATAATTAAAAAAAATTAACAATATAATTAGGTATAACCACAAAATAATAGACAATATGATATATATATATATATATATATATATATATATATATAAAATAATATATATATATATATTTTTTTAAATATATATAAATATATAAATAAAATATATATATATATATATATATATATATATATATATATATATATATATATATATATATATATATATATATATATATATATATATATACTTATATATATATATATATCAGTGGCGGCTCGTGAGGTTTTGGTTTGAGGAGGCTACAAGAGGTGTTAAAAAATACACCATAGGCGAAAATTTTTAGGATTTCAAGGTCAACCGCCTCATAATTTAAAGAAAATCAAAGTAAAACAAGCACCCTAAGCTATTAATTTGTTTTCACTTTCGAGTGTCTACCTTGAGACCTACAACTCCTATTTACAATATTCACAAAAACTCTTCTCAGCCAATTAATCAATTCATCTATTCATCAATTTTTTTTTTCTTTCACAAAATAGGTACCTACCTACCTACTTAACGAATTTGTTAACAGCTGGTGAGAGCAAATAAAAAGTTATTATATAGTTTTGAAGATTAGCGGGATTCTGCGATCTTCAACGTTAGCAAAATGATCTATAATATCCTTATAAAATTTTTTGTCTTTCACCGAAAGTTTTACCAATTCCTTTTCAATAGACAACAAACCAATATTTTTCAAACGATCCTTGCTTGAATTTCGTAAATAAGTTTTAATTCTCTTAAGAGTGGAAAACGAGCGCTCTACGGAAGCCGATGTCACCGGGATAGAAACAATTAGACATAAGAGTTTATAAACTTGGGGTAAATCTTGATTCAAATCATTATCAAAAAGGTACTTAATAGTCCTCACATGTCCTCACAGCTTATCAAAAAAAGTGTATTTTTGACATAAATTTTCCAAAAGGTTATCTGGAAAATTAGCCGAAAATCCGGTTAACAAATTTTTATTGAGTAAGTCGAAGAAATGCAGTTCTTTTAAATCAGAGAACCTTATTTCTATTTGACCCCTAATAGTATCCAAAATTTCATAAAATATTTGCTTATAGTGAAGCTCCATATCTGCGTAACTGAATTTCTTTCGTTTTGTGCTAAATTGAGTCGTATCATCATTAGTTTTAAATACAGAAAATAGTTTTTTAAAATAGACTTTTGCACGAAATTCTGAAATTTTTTCCAAAAGAAACTTGAGCCGATATCGTGAGTAAATCACATCTGAAAACTTGTGCTGTAAGATTTGAAAAACTATTTCTGTTTGTTCAAAAATTAATTTAAAGACGTTTAAAAAATATATAAATTCCTTATCTTGTAAGATATTAATCCGCGTGCTGTATTTAAATTTACTTTATCGGTGAAAAATTCCTCACTTTCAACTAGGTACAGAATTAAATCCTCAAATCCTAAGCGGCCCCAAACAGAGACATTTTCACTAGTAAAAAGTAAACACTGCCAACAAAATAATTTATTTTTTACCTGTGATCCTGTTAGGCAGGGATGTCTCTCATAATTTCTTGTATTAAAACCGCGGTTTTGTTGTCTGTTACGCTGCACCAAATTATTTAATTCAGGGGTAGGTCGCAATGTTTTTATCAAAACTTTATCCTCATAACTTAGTGCACTAAAGTTATGGGATAACAAATATTCCACTAAGTCACCATTGAAAATTTTGAAATTAACTTCAGTAACCAAACTCATTTTAAAACAATACGCAAGCAATATAAGTAAACACGCTGCTGTTTACGGCCATTAGTAACTACGATCACACTACGATTCAATTAATGCTTTCCAACGAATTCACTCGATGTCACGCGAAATTCTATAGTTGTGATTGGTCGACATTGTATGAGACTGGGTTCCAATCGGTGTTGCTATTTACATGTGTTTTGCTTTTCTTTTGCAATGAAGTATTCATTCGGACTATTTGCACCGTTGTTTGCTTTTCTGTGGCAGGCATAATGAACGTTGAGAATAAACCTTTCTAAGCCTCCGCAGCGTTGCCACAAATCTTGAAATGAATCAAATGCAGTAAATGTAAATACCTTCTATCTTAATTAATGAATTATATTATATAATGTAGGTTGAAAGGAAGGTAGGTGCATAAAATAATATGATTTTGATTAATATGAATATGCTGAATGCTGACTATTCAATATAATATATTAGTGATACACGGAATATTATTGAGGAGGCTTAGCCTCCTTAGCCTCCTTTGACTAGCCGCCCCTGATATATATATATATATATATATATATATATAAGAATTATTTCAAAAGGTGTACCTTCTTATTAGAGATAATATTAAATATCAGACTAACTTAAATCGAAAATAAGTGAAAAAACTTATATCTAGGCACAATTTTCACATAGAAAGAATACTGAATCAAAAATTCAGAAAATAATAAATTAGTAGTCTTTCAGGAGCTTTTAGACCGGATCTTTAATAATGAAATATCGGATTCATGTTATGTCAACCATTTAATCCATGAAAATTCCACATTCAAATTTGACTTTGAAATATTAAATACAGAAAATAAGGGGATAAATCCAAAATTCCTAGAATGTCTACAGATTAAAGAATATAAACATTCAGACCTTCCATTGAATACCCAAATTGACCATACTAAAAGTCCCATTCTTAATCTCTTCAAAATCACAGAACTACCTGACTAGCAGCCAATATGGAATTCCATCCCTAACTAACTATTTGTACCTATACATGACTGTTTACCATTTATTCCTAATTTGTTATACACATCTCTTTTGTTATTGAATGTATTCCAAAAATCAGTTTGCCCTTAACATCCGAAGAAGATGAAGTCTCACCGAAACGTACTTCATACGTTATTGTTTTTATTATACGTGTAAATTGTTATTTAACCGTTGTCAAAATAAAATTGCATATACTTATTTATTTTTTTGTGGTGTAGACCAATCTTTGATTTGTTTTCTGAAATAAGTTTTCACTATATCTTAACTCCGTCCTGTTTACTACTTCAGCATTGATTTTTCTTCTACAACACTGTTATAGAGCATGTAGCCACACATTTTCCATGGTCACCTGGTAACTAGGTCAAGCTATTCCCATCAGAGCTCTCCTGATAATATCCGTTTGGTATAGGAGCGGGACTATATCATATGAAGCTCATTGTCTCTCCAAGAATTCAATTATTAAGAATCACCAGAGAAATAGGCTAACAAGTGATTATACATGGAAGCTCTCAATTTTCGTCTTCATCTATTATCCCGAGAACGGGATGCTGTTGGATTTCATAATTATTGCAACAGAGCTGGACTAAGATGTAAATCAACAGGCGATGTAATAGTTATTTATGTACCAAGTGCGTTATATAGATCCTAACGCCTGATGGGCGTTAGGATCTAGTAACGCACGTGGTGCATACAAGATTTTATTTTTCACGAAAAAATTATTTTATTATAATGAAAAATCGATTTTAAAATCGGTTCATTCCTCCTACACTTTCCATTTTCCTTCTCATAGTAGGCATGTCATTTGTTGATATTTTGACGTTTGTGAATATTTTTGTCATTATATTTAGTGAATGTCATTGCTTCTTTCTTTGTGTAGTCTTATAGAAATAATGGAAATGAAAATGAATTTACCCAAGAATATCATCGAAAATGCAGCCAAAGCTGCGAATAATTCATTGCCGTAGAAATCCATAGTCTCATACGACAAGGATTATAAGTATTTAATCAATGGAAGTTGCGTCATTTCTCCTCGTACAATTAGCGGGCGTTATGATCCATTATGCCCGCTCATTGCGCCCTAGGGCATAATGAGTGTATTTATAGCCACCATATCTAAGGTAAAATCAACAAATGATATACAAATGAAAAATAATAGGTACTACTAGTTATTTATAGGTACTATGAGGGATGTAAGTAACATTTACCAGTCGAGGACGAGTTTGCGCCCGAGCGATAGCGATGGCTGGCAAAAAAGTTCGAGACTGGTTAATGTATTTACATCCCATATAGTAAATAACATTTTTTCCCCTCGCTGTATTGTATGTTTGTAAGAAAATGCTGGATATATTTTTAGATTTTCATTATCATTACTTTCGATAGCATTCTCATTAAATTATGGCATCCGCGATCCGTTGCTAGAGCAACATAAGCAGTTTTTATTTTATCAACAACGTCAAGTTGAGAATTCGTAGCGAAAAATTTGAAGAAGTCGAATTGATTGATTCTGTGTGGACAAAATGGATGTTTCAGATATAGAAGAATCAGCGAATATTGCTTGTTTATCCCTACTACCGGAAAAGTCGAAAAAAAGGTATGAAGCAGCATATACATCCTTTAAGAATTGGTGCCAAAGCAAGACGGCTACTGCAGTCTCAGAAAGCTTATTTTTGGCGTATTTTCACGAGAAAAGTGCTTCATTGAAGTCAAGCTTAAGGTGAGAATATTCGATGTTGAAGTCCACCTTTTTTATAGAGGAAAATATAGATATTACTAAGTATCCAAAACTTCGAGCATCTTTGAAGAGAAAAAATGATAGTTATAGACCTAAAAAATCGAATGTGTTTAACAGGGAGGGTGTGAATAAGTTAATGCCTGAAGCCCCCGATGATATATACTTATTGATGAAGGTCGTAATGGTAATGGGAGTTGCTGGTGCGTGCCGTTGTAATGAACTCTGTGAAATGAAAATGGAGTTACATATAATAATTTAAGATTATTATTTCCCTAGGGATGTAGGTTGACTTACATCCTGCCGTTAAGGTCAACGAATACCTTGTTGAGAAACTTTCACTAACGTTTGTCAAAGTAGTGTCAAAATAGGTTGCTTACAGTACAGGGAGGGGAAAAAAATTATTTACCTACTATACAAGTGAGATAAAGGAATCATTAATATATAAGTGTATAAATTGCAAACGAGTGCGTAGCACCAGTTATGTAAGTACACGAATTTATTAATGATGCATTATTACACATGTATAGTACAACGTTTTACGACTGCCTTTGATGAAAGAAATGAACAGCTATGTTTTGATTAAATTTTGTGAAATTAAACCGAAAATGGCCTAGTTAAACTCAATAGCCTTGAGATCAACAAAATACGTTTATTGCCTTGAGAACTACTTGAGGTCAAGTCAGTTTTTAAGTAAAATGTTGGGCTGATAGGTATTTGATGTGCTTGATCAAATTGAGTGATTCAGACAGCTTTCCATCCGATAAAGAAGAAGCTGCGAATATATTAATGATGTATTATCACCAATGTTTTGATCAAATTTTGTGAAATCAAACCGAAAATGGTCTAGCTTAACTCAATAGCCTTGAGATCAACAAAATATGTTTAATTTTGAAATAAAACTCACTGCTTTTCATTCGTTCGTACATAGGTTGTTGACTATTCCATTATCGGAAACAAATTTTCGAACCGAAGTTAATACAATTAAATTATTAGCCACCAATAACGGTTACAATGAAAGTCATATCGATAAGCTCATTCGGAAAAGAATCTGATGCATTCAATATACCCCACGCAAACTATTAATGAAGAACAAAAATACTTCCCAATAAATTATGTGCCGAATTTGAGTAGCAAAATTTGTAAAAGACTATGGAGAAGTAACGTTAAAACAATTTGTACAAATAAAAGAAACTTGAAGTCATTCTTGGTCAATAATAAAGAAAAATATAACTTCGGAGGAAACATTGATGTTTACAAAATATTTTGCGTCGAATGTCCTGCTCTCTATATTGGACAAACAGGAAGGAATATATACATTCGTGTTGAAGAACATAAAAAGTCAATTTAATCACTTCCTGGATTTCAACAAAACCCAATTGTTGCATGCAGATAACAAAGGAAACCGCCTTGACCTTTTTGAAATTCTGGAAATAAGTTCCGCCCATAATAGTAAATTACCCCTTGTCAAGGAACAAAATGAATTTCAGGTATCACCTTTGCTTTTGTCTTATTTATAAAATAAGATGTAATACTCTCCTGCAGTCAGTCTTGATAATGAGTTCATAACTCGAAACATGTCAACTATTCTTTACTGCTGACTACAGTATCTAAATATTTTTTTATATAGTGAAACTTAATCCAAGTGAGTTTTATTTTAAAGTTTAAACTTTAAAATATGTTTATTACCTTGAGAAATACTTGAAGTCAAGTCAGTTTGTTTGAGAACAGCGCCTTCTAAGTAAAGTGTTGGGCTGGTATTTGATGTGCTCGATCAAATTGAGTGATTCAGACCTCCTTCCATCCGATAAAGAAGAAGTTGCGAGCAGTGCCGTTTATTCCCTCTTGCCTGAAAAATCTAAATCGAAATACGAATAAACCTGCGATCATTTTGCCAAATGGTGTGAAAAATACCATGATTGAGAAAGTTTTTATGACGTATATTCAGCTCTTATCGAAGAATTACAAGTCGTCCAGTCTTTGGGATTATTACTCAATGTTAAAGTCGGTGAAAATGTGGACATCGGCAAATATACGTACATAGTTGATTGCATATGTGAAAAGAATGTTGGTTGGGTACAATCCAAAATCGAAAATATTTAATTTTTTTAAAGAATAAAACGTTTCAGTTTCTGAATTCAGTTCTTTCAGTTTCTGAATTCATCTGGAATAAAAATGAGTTTTATAACGCAACCAAAATGAGTGGCGTAATAGCTTCAAAATGAATCAGTCGTAGACAAATGATTTAATCTATTTTACCTGCTAATCATGGATCTATTTTTATGTTTTTGAACAAAAATGCCGATAAGCACTACCGTAAAAAGGAATTTGATGCCCGAGGTCAGGGTTGGGTTAGCGCTCTTATATACATTGTATGAATAGATAAAATGGCAGATAAAAATAATTTATTAAAACCATTGAGTATTTCTTTTTTTTTTTTGATTACTTATGTAGGTACAAGGAATAAATTAGGTCTTGAAGTATAATATATTAACGAGTAGGTAAAATAAAAAGAAATAAGTACTCAACTTTAATATATTTTCGAGTGAAATACTTGGCACAATTTAAGAATATGACAAATTTACTCTACAACTGTTTTGGATTACTAGGCTATTAACAAACGTTTTTTCAAGACTACTTTTTCAAGTCTGTTGTAAGGATAATAATCCTAGCATCCCCTGAAATTGTTAATTTCGTTTTCTAATTCGAAAACATCTCAATATTACATAAAGTGAACGACTAAAATTCTTCAATAATTAAAAAATTGTCAAACAGTCTTGCAATTTATTGTATTTCTAGATAAGAAACCTCCATCATGAACCAGTGAGTTATTGAAAATGTCAAGTCTTCTCAACTCAAAATTTGCACACAGCTGCATTCGATCTTGTTAGATCTCTTCACTGCAGCTTCCTTGACTAGGAGTGAATAGACCTTAGACTCTTTCATAGTCTAAAGAATAGACCTTTTCATCATCTGACATGCGCAAGCGCAGCAGCCATGTTGAAAGAGCGGTAGTTTAAAAGTTTCGTGTTGTTTTGTACCAAATGCATTGGAAAGCAATATTTTCTCCACATTAAATTGATTATTGGAACAAATTATTGATGGAGCTGTACTTGTTCACAATTAAAATGAAGCATGTAACTGTGAACAATCAAAAAAGTGGATGAACTATCATGGGCGTTCGCAAAAAAGCAAAAAAACACTAGATTATTGCGGGGTTATATATCAATCCAATCGTAGTATCCGAGTAAAATGAAGTTAATTATTAGGTATTAAGTAAATATCTCCCAATTAACTAGGATTATATCTTATTAGCACATGTATTGGCTTTAAATGACTTAGGCCCGGTTTTTCAATGCTCGGTTAAAGTGATTTAGCTTTCGGCTAATTGATAACCTTTAGGTAAACCGTTTTTTCACCTCTCATCTTGCGCTAACCTACTGCTATTCTATCGGGTAGAGTAACTATCACCTGAAAGTCTTTGTCAAATGGCTAACTGTAAGCTATCTTGCAGACGCATGCGCTCCGTAGGTTAACTACCCCGAACGGCCCGAACAGTCGAGTTTGTTCAACTGCTTTGTAACCAGTAACCTCATTTTCTATTTTGTTTTTTTCTACGAAAGATGGAAGCATTTGATTTTTTAAGTGGTGATGATGAAGAATAAATTAATAGACTTCATTGATTACCAAAGAAGGCAATACGTGGTCAGAGAAAGAAGTAATCCATTTGACTATTTTGATGAATTGGATTTTTTTACAAGATTTAGGTTAAGAAAAGAAACTGTTCTGAATATATTAGAACAAATTGAACAACAGATAGAGACCATAACAGATAGGTAAATTATTTCAAACTCCATAAATCTTTTTCCACGTTTCTTTTTTTTCCCTCCAAGTAGTAGAATCTGTTTTTTTTTATTCAATTATTGCTTTGAAACCATTTGCAATTTTTAACAGCAACGATCTATCAGAAGGACTAAAGTTTGCCACTATTTTCTTCTTCAATGCTTTTGTTTCACCCATTTTATTATAAAATAATCAACAATAACATAAAAAAACATATATTTCCGAAATCGACAGCAAAAGGGGAACGACCAATCAGAAGTGCTCCCTGAAACATTAGTACTACCAACGTTAACAAATATATCGCTAGCCGATGGTTTGCTAGCCTAAAGTCAAACATTCGAAGGAGAAACGCAATAGTTCTTAGTTGGAACTTTAGCTGATGGTTAAGCTTAACCTATAGTCAGCTAACTGTGAGTTTTAACCGAGCATTGAAAAACTTAGCCTTAATATCGATACCACTCTTACATATACATACTACATAACAACACCGTTATTTTATTTGTTTATTATAGTGGACTTGCAGCATGTATTTTTAAATTAAGATACTCATTGTTTTATTTTGTAGTTCGTTTTTCTTAACGGATATCATTTATTTCACATTTGTTGATTTTAATCATTACAATGGAATTTTACCATGGTTGTTTACATAGAACAGTACGAAAAAGACGGCGGATACTGACGCATGCGCCCAAAAAATTATAAGTGATGAAAAGGTCTATTAACATAGATATTTCCAACTGTTCCCCAATATAAATCACGGCTGAACTACTATATGGATAATAGCCCATAGCGCTCTCCGCCTAAGATATAAGGAACCAACAATTCACTGTTTAGATCGAAAATGCAGAATCTCGTCGAGAAAACAAATACTTCCTAACATGAAGATGTCTTTTTCTACGACAGTGACGTATGGAATTCCTAAGCATACTAACATAGTGTTTAAAAACTCTGGACATACTCACGAGGGCGCGCTACGTAAATACTTGTTGCAATTTCGCAATATTCAACAATCAATTCGTGTATAATATACTAGTTGCCATTTAGGCCAGTCAGTTTAGAAATTGAAAATCGAAAATTTAACAATAATTCCAAAAGTTTTTGAACTTTGGTCAAGCGAAAGCTACATAGAGAAAGGAACAAATCTCATTTTGCAACCTTTTCCGAAGTCCGGAACATGGTTAAAATTGCAATAATATTGAATTTCGCCTTATGCTTGTGAAAAAAATTCCAAAATTTCTGCAAACTTGGAGTAGTATTAAATATATTATTTTATATCACGTATCAAATTTGCAACCAATTTAAGGGTACAGAAATTTTTTTTTATTTAAAATTAACGTTTTTCTTCGATAAACTGACCAAAAAAAATTCCAAAAATTCTGCAAACTTGACAGATACTTCGGAAAAATATACGGAGCAGTTGTATAAATTTGCAACCTTTTACCTTGACCGGAACATGTTTAACATTTATAATTTATGGTCTCGAAATAATTACAAAGTTTTGAAACTTGGTTGCAAATTTAGAAAGCATCTATTCTGATGCATTTGCAAATTTGCAACCTTGTACGCGGTCCGGAACATTATGCAATTTACAAAAATATACAAATCCAAAAATCATATTTTTGGAAATTGCATGAAGTTCTGGACCGAGTGCAAGGTTGCAAATTTGCAAATGCATCAGAATAGATATTTTCTGAATTTGCAACCAAGTTTCAAAACTCTTGTAATTATTTCGAGACCATCTTACCCGAAAAAATGACCACGAATTAAAAAAATTATAAATAAACATGTTCCGGTTAAAGTAAAAGGTTGCAAATTTATACATCTGTTCGATATATTTTTCCGAAGTATCTGTCAAGTTTGCAGAATTTTTTGAATTTTTTGGTCAGTTTATCGAAGAAAAACGTTAATTTTGAATAAAAAAAATGTTCCATACACTTAAATTTGATACGTGATAATGAAATAATATATTTACTACTTCTCCAAGTTTGCAGAACTTTTGGAACTTTTTCACAAGCATAAGGCAAAATTCAATGTTATTTCAATTTTAACAATGTTCCGGACTTTGGAAAGGGTTGCAAAATTTCATAGTTTATTTTTATCTCTTTCCCGACCCTACATTAAAGTTTCAAAACTTTTGGAATTATTTTCAATTAATTATCTCAACTGACTGGCCTAATTGTCAATTTCATCAATATCATAAAGTGAAAAAGGTAAATTCTTCAATAATTTAAAACTATCAAACAATCTAAACGTCGCGGTATACATATAACCAGCTTCTTTGGAAGATTATTTGTTAATTTCAAATTATTGAAGAATTTTCCTTGCTCACTTCTTGTGATAGGTATATAAAATTGACTATGGTCAACCAGTATATTTTTCATGAATTGATTGATAAAAGAAAATCTCAGGATGCCTCTCTGAGGCGTCTAGATTTGCCGCTGGGCGAATATAGATTAGTGATGGACAGGAATTTAATATGCGAATATCTGGCCGGCTAACTTTTTGGATTCAAGAACATGACCATTTCGAATATAACATGTTCCGCGAAATTCAGGATAGTCGGTCGACCACATTCTGTAGCTGCCTATCGATTACTTTACGGAATGAATGTAAACTATGCCCCTATTTTCCTGACAACCTTCAGAGAGATTACATGGAAATCTAATAATTGAGCATTCAGTTTGACAAAAGTGTGAAATATTCTGAAGGAAATTATACATATTTTTAACTCTACAACTCAATTTGAAGATGTTGAAGGATCAAACAACCTTAAGAAACCTATTTTTTTCTTTCTGAATTACGGATATATAGTTCATTATTTATTTCCATATCTTTTTCCACCTGTTTGAAAAATTTTTGCTATCGCATTTTTCAGCCACCCCCTTCTCCAGAATATTGGCATGGCAAAGTCTTAAGATTTGTATGTAGTATTCAGTGGTTATCACAAAAATGAGGGAAATGCCAGAAGTGACGAAGCTCCAGGGCTTAAGGCTTTTTTCCAGTAATTGTTTAAAGAAGATTAAACGTATAATCATCACATTTCCGTCACAGATGGATTGTTTGAAGAGGTGTTATTAAGTGGCCCGCAAGATCTCCCGATTTGACTCCACTTAATAATAGACAAAACTGATTCAAAAACTCTCAAATGTCTTGAGATACAAACAATTTCTCCATAAAAAATAAACACTTCTATTCGAAGCTTCAAATACAGATTGTATTATTGCTAAGACACAGGTGGCCAACATTTTGAGCTCCTATTATAAGGAGACTCTTAATATTTTTGTTACTATGAATTGAAAAATTACATATTGTATGTCTTTGAAAATTGTTTCTCTTATTCTTTTAGTAATATGGTACGTATTCTATATTTTTGAAAAGAGGACGAAATCAGCTTTTTTACGATATATCACTCGACCTACGATACTATTTGAAAAAATTGAATATGGCGGCGGTACACTGAATGCTGACGTCACTCAAGTTGACGTCAAGTCGGTATATATATATATATATATATATATATATATATATATATATATATATATATATATATATATATATATATATATATATGTATATATATACATGGTGAATCTCAATAATCTCGATTTTATTATAGTTATTAACGTAACGATATGTAGCAAATAACGGATGAGGCTGGATATTGTAATCCGAGGCGCAGCCGAGGATTATAACTAACCGAATCCGTTATTTGCGTATCGGCCGTGTGTCGTTAAAGACTTTTCGTAATCCCGTTGGAAGATTACATTCTGATTCCGAAGAAAAAACAAACCCCGTACCTCGTATTCTGAAAAAAAATCCCAACGTCGTGCACTCTGTTGTCATGGAACTGTTTGGCAATTTTATAAACAACGTCAGTTTTTTGTGTTCGCAAGTTCGCTGTAACGACGACTATGGATGAAATTGAGGAACAAAATGAAATTCCTTTTGAAATATTGGAAGAATTATGTGCAGCGAGTGTTGATTTACTGCCGGCAATAACTCAACAGCGGTATAAAAAAGAATATGAAAATTTTGAAAATTGGCGTAATAGCAAGAATGTAAAGGTGGTTAATGAGGATGTTTTATTAGCCTATGCGAAGGAAAATCGAAGGTTTATTCTCCCAACTCGCTGTGGACGAAGATTTCAATGTTGAAACTTGCTTTGAGAGTTTATGACAACATTGACATTTCAAGGTTAGTTATTTTAAATCTTGCACCATATTAGAGTATTATCAACAGAAATTTATTTTCAGATTTGGAAAATTATTTTTATTCTTGAGACGAAAGTCTGATGGATACAACCCAAAGAAATCAAAAATTTTGTCACAGGGCACTCGTTCCGCAGATCCTCGACTACCATGCTTGTAGAAAATGGTGGCGATCTACTATCGGTAAAAGAACTTGGAGGTTGGGACTCCTCTGCGGTGGCGGAGTCGTATATTGAAAATTCAGTTTCGAAGAGAATGAAGATAACGAGACAACTTTTTCATAATAATGAGGCTTCACCGACAACAAGTTCAAAATCTGTTGCTATAGATGGCAAATCTCTAATCAATAAGATAGACATTTCAAATAATAGCAATTGTCAAATTACTTTTCAAATAAATAAATAGTTAGTTTTATTATAATTGTTATTGTAACCAGAATGATGTTTTGAAATAAATATTTGTACACGTGATTTCTTAACGGCCGGCGGCCGTTAACACTGACTTTTCAATTGTCATCTGAATACCGTTAAATCAAAATAACAGTATGGGATTACGAAAAAAAGTTAACGTTTCGCCACGACATTCGAGGCTTTTTCAAAACTTATATTGAAATATATTTGACATTTATGATTTGCAAAAATTTGAATAGTTAAAAAAGACAACTATGTTTCATCAAAAATTTTTTTCGGCTGTGGCCGTTCTCTGTTATTTATTACGTGCTATTCAGTCCAAATCTGTTATTATTAGATGGTAAGGGAAACCACAGAAACCTTTACCCACGTAATTTTTGATGGAACATAGTAGTATTTTTTAACTATTCAAATTTTTTCAAATCAATAAACTTCAAAGAAATTTCAATATTTCAAAAGTTTTGGAAAAGCCACGTCGTGGCGAAACGTCAACTTTTAAATAAAATCGAGTTTTTTTGAGATTCACCAAGCCTGTTATTGCTAATAATTATCAAAAAGTTATATATATATATATATATATATATACATAGGCGCCGACTTCATGGGGCTTGGGGGGGCCCGAGCCCCCTCAATAATTTAAGAAAATTATTAGTTATATTATGCTTTGTAAAATTGCAAAATGATGTTGGTATTTTTCATTTTCCTTTTCTCCAGAGGACAAAACAATGGAGGGTTACAAATGTGCAGGCACCCTTGAGTCAATGTAACAATTCAAGACTTATTTCTTTTTACGTCTTTATTGCCATGCAATGAACCCAGTAGAGGATGTAAATGAAAAAATTCAATGCCCGCATCTAAATATTTCTGATCTGAAAAAAATATATGAGGGATACATTTGTACGCGCAATGGAAGGCGTGATAGTTTTGCACAGTTTCGGAATTGTGTTTGAAAGAAAATGCTTCATAAAATGGTGATCCTTTGCTTCCTCGGAATCGAGTATAATACCAAAGAAGAATGAAAACATCGAAGCCAGCTCTCCGCACACTTTCAAAACCCCGAAGGAATACTACAAACCTCTTTACATTGAAGTTTTTGAAAGGGTGCAATCTTGCATTACTGAGCGGTTTGCATCAACTGGACTCACACAGAGCATTGCAATTGACCAAGAGTACTTGCTATTAGTAAACAGAGGTGAAACAAAGTTTGAAAAATCAACTGAGTTTTCAAAAACGACCTAGACATTGAGAGACTACGTTTACACTTGAATATGTTAGCCGATATCGCTAATAAAAGACAACTGTTCTCAAAAAACATGCGCGATGTAACATTCCACAAGAGTCTGCAGTTGGAGAAATTTTATGTGAATTAGTGAAGTGCGTTAAGCTTCTCCAAGTGCTCCAATCACGACAGCAACAGCAGAACGATGATTTAGGATCCTTAGACGTCTGAAGTCATATCTCTCATCAACAATGGGACAGAAGCGGTTGAACAACTTGGCTGTTCTTCATGCCCACCGAGATGTTTTGGATTAATCGGATATCCGACCAGTCATCAACGACTTAATATTCAGTAATGTAGTCAGACGTTCGACATTTGCACCTTTCTAAACACACTCTAGCCCTAGTATTGGTATTTAGAGCAATATAAAAAATCTTTATGAAAGAGAGAATTAAATACACAAATAATGTCAAATTTTCATTTTGAAAATATGAGTACTAGTTTAGTATCGTATTACTATATTACTGTATTAGTTATTTTCAAATACTTAAATATATTTATATTTATTATATTATATTACTTAAATATTTTCAAAGCAATTACTTTGAGATATTGTTTTCATTAAATGAACCCTCAGCCTTATTCCAAGTGAACTTAAATTAGCTATTTCACTCATTAAATCAAAGTGCTATTACTGTGCGACAGCAATATTTTATGTTTTATACTTTAAACTTGATAGTCGAGGCTTTATTCAAATATGATTTCAGTGTTTTCGGAGCTATGTGTTCACTGGTTCAAGTTTCCTGGAGTGTCGAGTTATCGAGAGTTGAGGTTCGGTGTTCTAATGTTGATCATATGACTCTAAAATGCTTTAAAAAATTTTAAAACTCACTATTTTTCATCTAAAATTCAGAAAATTTCCTCCGGCAAGACCTTCTGTATGGGCCCCCCCAATATTTTTCATAAGTCGGCGCCTCTGTATATATATATATATATATATATATATATATATATATATATATATATATATATCAACAGAATATGATATTATACTATTTCGTTCATCAAGCCAACTTCAAGGGGCGAGTGACCCCAAGCAGTAACAATCTCCATTTCGCCAAAAAGTGTCGTATTCACCCCTTTGAACAACTAATTGCAGAAAATCATTCCACTTGAGAAAATTCAAATCCAAATCAGCTTAGTCTCGCAAAACAAAGAACACAATCACAAAGAGCTCCTCGTCTGTTTTCACGGTGTAAAAACGCCTGATTCGCTTTATCAACACCCAATCGAGCAGAACGAACAAAATAAGCGTAACACAAAGTGGCTAGGAGGGAGCGTGAACTGGGTGCAGCACCAAATCCCCAACAAGCGGATTTGGAACACATCTACCGTGAAGCCGCGTGTTACATGTTAATAGTGAAAAGACAGGATGAATAGGTATGTTCGGGAACAGTGATCTAGCGCGCGGTACCTCTTCTATTTCCGTAAGTATATGCGAGGATCCCATCGGTGCGTGAAGCCCCGTTTACACCTACGCGTCTGACCAATATTTCACACCCGACTTAGATTCGTGTGATGCGATTATAAACTTTGATGTGACGTGAACTGGGCCTAATCGACCCCACTCAATCGAAGCGAGAATTATGGCTTTGATCGGCGACTCGTTGAAGATATGATTGGGGTTAAGTAAGCGTGTGCACTCTTTGAAGATACGTAATACTTCGTCCAAACGATTTTTGTGAATTTGACCGTGAGGCTGATAAAAATGAGTTTGTATTGAATATAGATGCATATTTTTCCGGTGGCGCTTTTTACGCCTTTTTCGATGTCAAAGGGAATTAGGCGTGTTGAATCGATTTTCACCCTCGCTTTTCGCGAAAAAAGGGTCGCGAGGGTTCTCTTGAATCAACGCGAGTTTGCAGCGATTGAATTTGTCACGTGCCGGCAGGTTTGGTGAAAAATCAGAGGATGCTGTATTATTATTTAATTGAATTATCGATGCTTCGTTTCACGCTTCGTCACCTGATGCTTGGATATTTTGGAATCATCTACGAATTTAAAATTATTAGCAGTATATAAGTATCCAGAAATATATATATATATATATATATATATATATATATATATATATATATATATATATATATATATATATATATATATATATATATATATATATATATATATATATAAATATATATATACGAGGATGTATTGATATCTAGTTAGCCTAGACCAGTTCCCTGCATAAAAAAAATATTGCGTTACCATAGCAACGAACAATAACTTATTAGAAGTGTCAGTGTAAAGTATGACGTCAAAAAAGTAAACCAGAGTTACGCAATAAATTAAAAGGAAAAATATGTCCACCGAAATTGGGAAAATCGAAAAATTGGAGTATCGAGCCATCATCAAGTACCTGTATTTAAAAGGGTTAAGAGGTAAGCAGATTTACGAAGATATGCTTAAAACCCTTGGTGATCAATGAGGTAAATTTTCCATTGAAGATGATGACCGATCGGAAAGGCCAGTTTCTGTGTCAGTCCCCGAAAATATTGATGCAGTTCATGACATGATTTTAACAGACCGTCGAATTGGGCTAAAACGGATATCTGAAGCACTGAATATTTCATACGAACGAGTTCATCATATAGTTAACGTCAATTTGGACATGAGAAAAATTGCTGCAAAATAGATCCCCAAATGTTTGAATGTTGACCAAAAGCGTGCAAGGGTAGTAGCATCGCGTTCGATCTGTGCTCCATTTGAAAACGATGTAGACTTCTTAAACCGAATTGTTACTATGGATGTGACTTGGGTACATTTCTACGATGCAGAAACAAAGCAACAATCGATGGAGTGGCGATACTCCGGTTCTCCAAGACCTAAGAAGTTTCGTGTCCAAAAATCTGTTGGAAAAGTTCTTGCTTCCGTTTTTTGGCATTGCCATGGAGTCATCATGATTGATTTTTTGGATAAGGGTAGAACAATAACTGGAGATTACTATTCGACATTAATGACTACTCTACGGGAAAAAATTAGAGAGAAAAGACGCGGAAAGCTATCCAAAGGTGTTTTGTTTTTGCAGGACAACGCCCCTGCACACAAATCCCATGTTGCCATGCAAAACATTCGTGATTTAGGGTTTGAATTACTAGAACACCCCCCTTATTCACCAGATTTGGCTCTGTCCGACTATCATCTCTTTCCTCAACTGAAAAAAAGTTTAAAAAGTCGTAAATTTTCTTCCAACGAGGAGGTAATAAAAGCTGTGGAAGCCTGGTTTGCAGAGCAAGAAGAAACATTTTTTTGAAAGATGTAGAGAGGTTGCAGGTTCGCTGTAATAAATGTATACAATTAAGAGGAGAATATGTTGAGTAATAAAATATTTTGACATTGAAATTTTGTATGGTTCTATAGTAGGCTAAGAATTTTTCAATATATCCTCGTATATATATATATATATATATATATATATATATATATATATATACCGTAACTAGGGGCTAATTTGCTCCTTCAGGGGTTACTTTGCACCGCCGATGAATAAAGATATATACGTTCCACTATTTTCAAAATAAAATTTACCAAAAATCTCCTGTTTTATCAAGTTCTTCAATTTCGGATATAATGTGATGCAATGTCAATTCCACAGTGTTCCTAGTTTATCCCAGAAGCACTTTAATTAAGATTTTAAATGTATATACAACAGTGGTGTAAAGTAGCCTCTCCCTATGAGGAGACTTTGCTCCAATTTCAAAAACAAAGAATTAAATTATAAGTCATTTAAAGCCGGAAATTGGCATTAAAAATATGTTCATTCAACCTCCTTCACCATATTAGAACTATTATCAAAATATCCTCTTATCAAAAGAGGGTAAGTAGGTACTCAAGCGTTTCATAAATTTGTATGGTTTATAAACTGAGTGTCTCAATTAAAATTTGAACCATTTGAAATCCCTGATTTCGTCTAAATTTGTCAATTTCTAACTGGAGGGAGGGCTAATTTTTATAGAGCAACACTTCTTACCTCACAATTAGTCAGAGAATGCACCATAGATGTGGAGCAGCAAGTGGAGAGGATCACGCGCTTTTAAATTTGCTTAACTTATAGTAATTTGATTCTTCAGTGCGGCCTACAGTGTGTAGCAGTATGCTAGCCAAAGAGAAAAAATATAACTGTCACCTTTCGATCCACTAGTTTTGAACAGCATAATGAATTACCATGCAACTCTTCTAAATACAAAGAAAACTTAGGTTTTTGATGTTCAGTATATTTTGTTAAAGATAACAATTGTTTCGCAAAACACAGTGGCATAAATATTAATGATATTTTTCCCAGTGAAGCGAAATTTCAGTGCCATTCATGTAATGTGAATCAATTCACTAAGTATAAATAATCTGATCTATATACGCTATCTTATCTAATCATATTCAAAAAAAGAAAAATTATTGACTGTTTCTTAAACATTTCTTAAATGAAAGATTACATATTAAATGCTTTATCGAATACAAACAAACTCATTATTCGAAATAACTAAAGATCTGTTTCCAAATTGAAGGTATAGTATAGTGAATTTTTTGAAAATGTTTCCTACATTTTAATTTGGATTGAACCAGGTCGATTATTAAAAAAACGCTTTAATAGCAACTCGAAATAAAAATTTGAAAATAACTTATTTTATTGAAAAAAAATATTCGCTTACTAAAAAACCCCGCTAGTAACTAACCGTAATTAAAATTGAATGTCGAGATGTTATTCGAACGGAATAGTCTCCGCGAAGTGCAGCGCGGTTAAGCAAGAGTTGAAACCCTTATGGATCGTATATCAACATGAAATCAATCCAAGTATCAAATTATATTCTTTTTACTCAATATGCAGAAACTGTGGAGTTCAAAACCATCGAAAAAACTACGTAAAAATGGCGGCGATTGAAAAAATGTACCCAAATTTTGATAGTTTCGTTCTGCAACAACTCTAGATACCAAATTTCAAATCATTTTGTTGCACCATATATATATATACAGTGCTTTCATGATGAAAGGAACAAATTCATTAAAAAATTAGGTTTCTATTTCATGTTAAAATCCTCGGACAGGTCGATTAGTATTTTTATTTGGGCAATTTTCGCAATAAAAATTTTGTATACAGGGTGTCTCATTCAAGAGCTATGGCTTTGTCATTAGTTTTTTTAAAGGTAATACCCTGTATATTATTTCACTTTACAATTCTACGATAAATTCTTATCAGTTTTTGTGAACATACCATATGCCTCAACTTGATGGTTTCCCAGATTATAGCGGAGATAGTGGAGCACCTGGAGATTTAAAATGTGAATTAAAAGTACAAAAAAAAATTTAGGTAAACATCTTCATTAAATCTGAAGAATGAAATTTCACATGTACCATCTGAATTCATTCACTGGTGCTGTATAGTCCGCAGTTTTCACGTTTTTAACGCTCCAGGCACTACACTACTTCATTGTTTAAGAAAATGCAATTACTTGAGAGAGAACGTATTGAAGTACTTATGATGATTGGTTTTGGAGATAGGGTGCGTTCACAAGAAGAAGTCTGCAATCTATTCAATGAAAATCATCCTGATCGTCCGCCAATTACTAGATCGACAGTCAGCAAAATTGAATCAAAATTCAGGAGATACGGCCACGTTAGAGATTTACCTAAAGGAAGACCACCGAGAGTATCTGAAGAAACAGTGCTGAACGTTCTACTAGAAACCCAAGATAACCCTCATACATCCATTACTACAATTTCCAATAATTTCAATTTATCAAGTAGGGTCCGTGCATAAAAATACTTAAGGTAAATAAGTATCATCCCTATAAAATTAAGCTGGTACATGAATTATTAGAAGACCGATTTTGACCGCAGAGTACAGTTTTGTGAGCAGATTCTTAAAATTCATAATCAACATCTAAATTTTCATTACAAACATAATTTTTTCTGATGAAGCCACTTTTACTTAAATGGCCACGTCAACAGACAAAACTGTAGGTATTGGGCGACCGAGAATCCTCATTGGATGCAAGAATGCCACACACAGCGGCCTCAAAAAATTAATACATGGGCAGCGATTGTTCGAAATCGTATAGTTGGTCCCTATTTTTTTGAAGGAACACTAAAACGGAGAGGACTACTTGAACTTTCTCCAGTTCGAACTCATTCCGGCTTTAGCTGTTTTGTTTCCTAACCCACAAGATCCTGACATACCTAATAACGAGATATGTTTCAACAAGATGGGGCACCTCCTCACTATTCAATCGCTGTTCGACAATTTCTTGATGCAACTTTTCCCAACAGATGGATAGGACGGAGAGGTCCGATTGAGTGGCCGCCAAGATCACCGGACATAACCCCATTGGATTTTTTTCTTATGGGGTTATTTGAAGTCAAAGTTTATTTGAATAGACCAAATAATATTGATGATCTAAAAGAGAGAATCAGGCAGGAAATAAGACTTATCAGTCCAAGAAGTAATTGAAAATGTGCAACGGGAAACATTGAAATCGACTTCAAAAATGTCTCGAAGTAAAACGGACAACAGATTGAACATATGTAAAAATTAAATTAGTAATTACATTTGTGTGTTTTCATATCGTACCTCTCATTACCCACTATCTCCATTTCTGGCAATCCATCGAGTTGAGGCATATGGTATGTTCACAAAAAGTGATAAGAATTTATCGTAGAATTGTAAAGTGAAATAATATACAGGGTATTACCTTTAAAAAAACTAATGACAAAGCCATAGCTCTTGAATGAGACACCCTGTATACAAAATTTTTATTGCGAAAAATGCCCAAATAAAAATACTAATCGACCTGTCCGAGGATTTTAACATGAAATAGAAACCTAATTTTTTAATGAATTTGTTCCTTTCATCATGAAAGCACTGTATATATAAATATATATATATATACCGGGTGTCCACGGAAGGTGGCTCGCCCCTATAACTTTTTTGTTTTCGGAGATAATGAAATGAACTTAACAGGATCTGCAAATTCCGGTTTCACCGGAAGTGACACTTAAATGGGACACCTGGTATATTTTCAGTTATTTTGTCTCCATATGACATTTAGAGTACAACCATGTATCATTTGCTACTTTTTGTAACCGTTGGTTTATTTTTTATAAATTTTTATTCTAGAGGGCTATAATAGATGCGTTCAAATGAATAATTTCGGTCCTAAAATTGCCCCGTTTACCGTCCTGGGACGTAGATTTGTGGGCGTGGCTTTGGACTTATTTTGTTTCAGTTGTGTTGGTTACAGGCTACTCGATGATTTCAAATGTTATTTTAACCTCAATGAGATTCTCCATTTAAAGAAAGTTCTAAGGTTATAGGATTTCTGGTTTTTATCGAAAGTTTTCTTTCAACCTAATACCTAGAGTGCGATATCAAATAAATCGTCATAAAATTATCTGTTTTTTTTAACCCGACGAGCCACCATGTTGCCATTTGAAAAAAAAATAGTAATAAAAGTTTTAAAATTAAACTTCACATAGCTGGAACATTTTGAACGAAAATAGTGAAGTTGTATTTTAGGATACATTTTAGGACCGAAATTAGTTAATTGAACGCATCCATAGCCTTCTAGAATAAAAATTTATTCCGAAAAAAAAATGAGAAAAAAGTTACAAAAAGTAACCAGTGATACATGGTTGTATTCTGAATGTCATATGGAGACAACAAAACTGAAAATATACCCGGTGTCCCATTTGAAAATCGAAAGTTTATGTCACTTCCGGTGAAACCGGAAGTTACATGAAGTTGAGTTACTTGTCAAAAAATGCAGTTTTATGCATCAAACAGATCCTCTAAATTTCATTTCATTATCTCCAAAAACAAAAAAGTTATAGGGGCGAGCCACCTTCCGTGGACACCCGGTATATATATATATATATATATATATATATATATATATATATATATATATATATATATATATATATATATATATATATATATATATATATATATATATACATATATAGATATATAGATATATATATATATATAGATATATATATATATATATATATATATATATATATATATATATATGGTAAAATATATAGGTTCTTGGGATGGCAGCAATAAAACACGTGAATTACTCTTTTTCCTTCAGCTCGAGCTTTCGAGATTGCTTTATCTCATCATCAGGAGCGCTAAAAGACATTGGTTAATAAGCTGATGAGTTTGATAATATGTAGATGAATATAGTATAACTTACAGGAGTTGAGTTTCTGTTTTGACAAATTTAATAACATTAAGGTTTCCAAGAAAAATGGTAAGAACGCCAGACTTCTAAACTTTGCAACAGTATATTCTACAAGATTCGAAATTTTATCTATTGATTTATTGTATTGACGTATCCGTGAAATGTCTTAAATGTTTTAAATGTCAATACCGTCAAGCTGGTTTTTTGCGGTGAACATTTATCCAACTGGTCAGACTCAACTCCAGTGTGATCAATATAGAATACAAAACGTGTGAACACAAAAGTAAACATAAACGAAAATCTGACTGTAAAATTAGTCAAAACATATAGAAGAAGAACAAAATTAAAAATATGAAGTAGTACTCAACTTACAAGAATCACAAAACAAAAATTTAAAATTAAAATTAAAATTTACAAATATAAAAACAATGACCAGCAGAAGCACAATCACAGCCTATTTAGAAGTACGCCCACCTCTCGAACTTCTTATATCCTTGTCCATGAGTATTAAGTTTGAGTAAATTGTGTGTATGTGGTCAATATCCACTTTCCTATTCATAGTGTGAGGTTCCTGGGCAATTCGAACCATTTCCAGGAATTTCCTAGTGGTTGTGTTTCTTTCGCTGTCAAATATTTCGACCTCGTTGTAATTTATATGATGGCCCAATGAATTTTCATGGTCCGCTAGAGCACAAGCAACAGTGTTCCTCCTTGAATCACTCTTATGTGATGAAATGCGCTTACTTAGACTACGTTTGATTGTCTCGTAATTGTTGTTTGGTCCTTCAACTTTGTGTGTAATGACTTCACAGTCTTTATGTTCTTCCTCGCGATTTTGGTGTTCTCATTCTTTAGAAGCTTTTCAAGCTGATTTGTAAGTCCCTGGATATTGGGCAGTACGATGGTATTTCGATGGGCCTCTAGGTTATCTTCCTGTATGAGTTGTGTGGGTTGGTTTCCTTCTTCTTCCACTTCCCGTACATTAGGTGAGTTGTAGATCAGCTTATGTAAAAGTTGTCTAGGATAGCCGTTTTTTTTTTCCAATATGGAGACCAGCAGTTTAAGATTCTTATTCACAAATTCCTGGTGTGATATCTTGATAATTCTTGTTTTCAGGTTTAATATAAGATTGAGCTTCATCTTTACAGGATGGTTTGATAAATGATGTACATATCTTCCATTTTTCTTGGAAACCTTAATGTTATTAAATTTGTCAAAACAGAAACTCAACTCCTGTAAGTTATACTATATTCATCTATATATTATCAAACTCATAAGCTTATTAACCAATGTCTTTTAGCGCTCCTGATGATGAGATAAAGCAATCTCGAAAGCTCGAGCTGAAGGAAAAAGAGTAATTCACGTGTTTTATTGCTGCCATCCCAAGAACCTATATATTTTATATATATATATATATATATATATATATATATATATATATTTCTCTGTGAAAAAAAATGAGTTCAAATTTTGTATCTGTAGATGTTTTTGAATCAAAGCGAAAATATAAATATAAATCAATATAAATAAATATATATATATATATATATATATATATATATATATATATATATATATATATATATATATATATATTGAAAGGAAATGTTATGTCAGGAAGCGGTCTTGCGACAAAGAAAACTTATTCGTTTATAATCTCTATATTTCGTCAATTTATTGACGAAAATACGTAAAATACGAACAGTTGAAAAAACAGACGACAGAAAAAGCCAATCTACTTACAAATTCACAAATTCAGTCACCAAATAAATTAACACGAACGTTCAACAACATGTTCGCAACGAGACTAATCATAGGAAACATCACAAATGAAGAAACGGGTGCACGTGAGATAATGATATAAAAACAAAACTACAGAGTGATAGATATTTAAATAACCTCTAAAATTTTACAATATATGTTACTTAACTGACCTGTATCTGATCTAAAATTAAAAGAATTTTTATTTTTATTGATGTGGCACATCTCAAGGAACAATCTGCTTTTATAATTTTCACGTTGTTATAATCAAAGCCAGTGTTTTTATGATGTTTTACGACTGCACAAGAGTTTTTACCTAATCGGCAATCACTCTTGTGTTGTGTCAATTTTTGTTTAATCCACTGTGATGTCTGTCCAACATAGCAACCACAACACACTCCACATGGAATTGCATAAATGACATTACTATGGTATTGTATATATATACATATATATATACATATATATATATATATATATATATATATATATATATATATATATATATATATATATATTTATATATATATATATACGAGGTATGGCAATTTGAAACCCGGAATCGAGCTCCGAGGGGCAGCTAAATTAATTTTCGGCGAAATTTCGATCATAATCCTTCACAGTAGTCTCCTTGGAGTTCCACGCACCGCTTCCACCTCCGCTCCCACGCCTCGAAGCACCCACGGTAGTCGTCTTCAGTTAGGGTGTTCAGCGCCACCGTCGCAGCTTCTTTCGCCTCCTGTACACCGCCGTGGTGGGTCCCCTTCAGGTACTGCTTCATCTTTGGGAATAGGAAGAAGTCGCAGGGAGCGAGGTCGGGGCTGTAGGGGGGGTGCGGCAACGTTGCGATGCTTTTTTTGGCTAAAAACTCGCGAATTCGTATCGACGAATGTGCAGGTGCATTGTCATGATGCAAGAGCCAACCATTCTCCGCGAGTTCGGGCCTCACGCGGAAAATACGGGCCCTCAGCCGCTCAAGGACACCTTGGTAGTACAGTCCGGTCACTGTTTGTCCCTCTGGAACGTATTCCCCGATGAATTACGCCTTTGATATCAAAGAAAATTACGAGCATGGACTTCATTTTCGATTTGGACATCCTGGCTTTCTTCGGGCGCTCCCCCCCGCGTTCCACCCACTGCTGACTCTGTCTACGCGTTTCGGGATCGTACTCGAATATCCAAGATTCATCTCCGGTTACCACAGTACTCATCCAGTCCCTCCCATCTGTCTCAATTTTCTCTAAAAGGTCACTGCAGATGGACATTCGAAGGTGTTTTTGGTCCAACGTGAGCATTTTCGGCACCATCTTTGCACAAATCTTTCTCATGTCTAGCTCCTCGTGTAAAATCTGCCTAATGGTTTCCTTATTGATGTTTAACTTGTAGGACAACTCTCGGAGTGTTAACCGACGGTCTGATGTTACCAACGTGCGGATACGATCGAGAGATGACGGCTGCGCCCGGCCTCGGATCGTCCTCTATCGAAACACGTCCCTCCCTGAACCGCTTTGCCCACTCGAACACGGCAGTTTTCGACAGAGAATCATCTCCATACACGTCTTTAAGTTTACGAAAGATTTCCGCGGAGGTTTCGTTTGTTTTAACCAAAAATTCGATAACCGCGCGTTGCCTCTTAATTAGGTCACTCATTTTCGCGACGTATAGAAAAAACCTTGCTTTACAAAAACACGCGGGAAACACAAACTAAACGTGATACCGCGTTCAAAATTCAACTGGTACTACTGAAGAGTCCCCTCTTTCGAACGAGACCAGAACGCGCCGGCTGGTGTGTTTAGTTCGGGCGCTATCGGCCGATTCCGGGTTTTCAAATTGCCATACCTCGTATATATGTATATATATATATATGTATTAATATATATAAATATAAAAATATATATATATATATATATATATATATATATATATATATATATATATATATATATATATATATATATATATATATATATATATATATATATATATATATATATATATATATATATATATGAAATTTTTATTGAAATATTTTCTTTATCGAATCATGAATGGAATCACCATGAAACAACCTTTATTTTCTTGCGACGTTTTGAGTCTCGACGTAGGCAGGATTAATTGAACGTTTGGTTAATCCTTCATGCTGGATCCCAAACAAGCCCGTGGCTTTCATGGTGGTTTACTTTTCGGGTTTTGACTTATGCCAGGTTGTCAGACTATTAATCACCTCCTTGCTCATTCATAAATCTTGGCAATTTTATAGGTGCTATTTGCCACAGAAATGAAACTAAAGCGAACGCCGCCGCGTTCGGCTATAATAATCGGCTTTGTGGCTTGACAGGATTTTTGTTGTGAATTTATCATCTGCTATTTTGGTAATGAATGAGAAAAAGAGTATTAACTGAACAAGATAATTTTCAAATGATTAATTCTCGTATTTAGATAATATTTTCAATAGTGATCTGAATAATATCATTTATACATCACATAAAGTGAACAAGGAAAACTCTTTAATAATTCGAAATTTATTAAAAAACTTTCCAAGTGAGCTGGTTATACGTATTCCGCTACGCAAAATCTGTATTCACAATCCAACGGTGAATTATAGAAGACGTCAAGTCACTCAGACTCAAAATCTGCGTACAACTGTTTCGATCTTATTAGATCTCATCAGTGCAGCTAATTTGACTCGGAGAGAATTTACAAATTTCTAATTGTTTCCCAATACAAATCGTGACCGATCTACCATCTAGATAACAACCCAGAGCGCCCTCCACCAAAGATACTGGAAACCAACAATTCACCGCTTAGATCGAAAATGAAGAATTCCGTCGCGAGAATACGTACTTCCTGACATGAAGATATCTTCTCTACAATAGTGGCAGTGGAGATTCTAGAGCACACTTACATAGTGTTTTAAAAACTCTGGATATACTTCTTGAGATTTTGTGATTCTAAAATTATTATATATGTTGGGAAATTCAAGTTCGTTGACCGTTCCGAATCGGCGTTGAAGTGTAGAACCATTGTGAGATAAAATGAAAATAAAAATTAAAATAATTTGAGTATAAATATAATCCTTGACGCAAACATTATTATCGAAAAATATGCTTACTATACCTTATTGATATCTTATACGTAAATCAGCTAATAAATGCTTTTTTGAAAATCAGACAAACAGATAAAATATATTGAATTCAATATATCTCTCTACACAAACAATTTGATAAAAATAATATATTCCTGGCGTAAGTGAAAACACTCAATCGCAGCCAGCTGCATCAAAAGAGCTGGTTTTCATAACGTATCCAGTTTAAATATATATTCATTAAATTATGATTTTTTTTCCAAATTCAATAGAAAAATGCGCCTTCTAATGTGTAAACAAGATTTATTTCTCTGGGGGGTCAACCCACCAACCAATTCGCATTAAAATCTATCCCATTCAATATATCATACGAAACTACCTACTCACAAACTTTCAATCCTGTTGTTCCAAAATTAAGCTTTATCATGTAAACAAGATTTATTTCTTCCCCCAGGGGGTCAACCCCCCAACCAATACGAACCAAAACCAATCCCATCCAAGATATCTTTCGAAAATACCTACCTACAAACTTTTAACCCTATTACTTCAAAATTGCGACCTTTATCATGTAAACAAGATTTATTTCTTCCCCCAAGGGGTCAACCCCACAACCAATTCGAACCGAAACCAATCCCATTCAAGATATCATACAAAAATACCTATGTAGATACAAACTTTCAATCTTATTGCTATAAAATTGCACCTTTTGTCGTGTAAACAATATTTATTTCCCACCCAGGGGTGTCAACCCCTCAACCAATTCGAACCAAAAACAATTCCATCCAATATATCATACGAAACTACCTATTTACAAGCTTTCAACCCTATTGCTTCAACATTCCGCCAGTTATCGTGTAAACAACGCTATATATATATATATATATATATATAAAGGGTTTTCCAATGAGAGCGGGTAGATGTAGGCCGCCTGTCAAATCTGTTGTTTATTATTCAGTCACTTATGCCAAATCACAATGACAAGTTACGCTATTGAGCGGCACGTCCAAATGATAAAACTTTATTACCAAAATGATTGTTCGCTAGCGCAAACGTTGCGCTCATTACGCCCATTTTACGGCAGACGCAGTGGCCCTTCACAGTCGACTCTCCATCGTTAAGTGGCCAAATTCGAGGCGACTGGTTTGGTAAATAATCAACCAACACCTGTACGTCGAAGGAACGCCAGATCGGATGAGAACATCGCCGCTGCCTCCTGAAGTGTGCAGGAGAACCCGAGGCAGTTAATTCCTCGCCGTTCACAAGAACTCGAAAACATTAACTTGGTGAATTTTCCGTCAGAACTTGTGACTGAACCCCTACAAGATTCAACTGAACAAACAGAATTGCCCACTCGAGTTGCACCAGGACGACATGTGGTTTCAGCAGAACGGCGCTACGTGCCATAGAGCGAACGCCACAATTGACTTTCTTCATGAACGCTTTGAGGATAGGGTTATCTCTCGGAGAGGTGACGTGAATTGGCCACCAAGATCGATTTAACCCCGTTAGACTTCTTCTTGTGGGGTTTTCTGAAGTCACAAGTATACGCCAATAAGCTTCAATCGACCGATGCCCTTAAAGTCAACATAACGAAGGCCATTGCACAAATTCAAACTGATCTATGCGGCAGAGTTATTGATAATTGGACCAATCGTATATGTGCCACCGTGACAAGCCGCGGCGGACATTTAAACGATGTCATATTCCATACGTAATGGCATACATGGGACTTTCACATAAAAAAAGAATATCGTTAATACCTCACACACAGCTTGTTTTTTTTAATTTCAACATCTACCCGCTCGTATTGGAAAACCCATTATATATATATATATATATATATATATATATATATATATATATATATATATATATATATATATATATATATATATATATATATATATATATATATATATCTATATATATATATCTATAATTATTTATTCGAATTGTTGTTGCCTGTGAACTATTTCTAATCTTTTGATAATTATTTGCAATAACAGGCTTGTTGAATCTCAAAAAAACTCGATTTTATTGAAAAGTTGACGTTTAGCCACGATATTCGTGGCTTCATCAAAACTTTTTCTCTATAAAAAGTTTTGATAAAGCCACGCATGTCTTGGCGAAACGTCAACTTTTTAATAAAATCGAGTTTTTTGAGATTCAACAAGCCCGTTATTGCTAATAATTATCAAATCGCACCCATTTTAATAAGCAGGTTTTCAAAGTGAAAACCTGCTAAAAATATGCAATTATCAATGAAAAACGGCATTACAACTATATGTACTAATGAAAGAATTTATATAATCACGTAGAGTCAATACCAACGATAAAAATAATATTGAAGAAAGCAGCGGCGTTACAGAATATTTTTTGACGAATACCTATCCTCCCTTTTACACTCGCCAAAAAAAAAATTAAAACTCGATTAATAGAATATATAAAGTCGATTTTACTCAAAAAAAACATCACTGAGATAACATTACCTATATCAATTTGAATAAATTGATAGACTTCAATGAAACGAACTTGTTACATCGAGATAACAAAGGTAAACGTCCTGATAGTTTGGACATACTATAGATAAGTAATTCTCACGAAACTGAATCTACAAATGTAAATAGTAAATTTAATTTTCATTCACCTCCGTTGCTACGATCTGTTCTATGAGAGAACTTGCTATCTTTCATGTAAGTCTATTATTTACATTAACGTATTTTAAAATTTTTAAAATATAGAGAAACAATAAGCCTTATATTTATTTTAATTATCAATATTCTTTATTTCTCACCATTTAATTGGAGAAAATATAGTATCAGTTGTTATGAAGTTATTGTGTCAACAAATAGGTTCTACACGTGGTTTTTGAAAATTTGTTCAACTCGACAGCCTCTGAAGATTGAATTAAAGGGTTGAAATTTGGTACGTACAATGATTTCATGTTGAAATACGATTCTTTGTGGGTTTCAACTCTTTTCTTCTACCGCGCTGCACTTCGCGGAGATTATTCCTCTTCAATTGCCTCCCGAGCTTCTTCGCTATCAGTACGAGATGAACTACGCGACTCCTAGGAGATGTCAATTCTAATGGTAAATACACTGATGGATGGAAATTGTTGAGCTTGGTCGGCTTATGTGTCGGCTCTATGGTCCAAAATAGTTATTTATGTACCAAGTGCGCTATATAGATCCTAACGCCCATCGTGGTGCATACAAGGTTTTATTTTTCACGAAAAAATTATTTTATTATAATGAAAAATCGATTTTAAAATCAGTTCATTGCTCCTATACTTTCCTTTTTCCTTCTCATAGTAGGCATATCATTTGTTGATATTTTGACGTTTGTTAATATTTTTGTCATAATATTTAGTGAACGTCATTGCTGCTTTCTTTGTGTAGTCTTATAGAAATAATGGAAATGAAAATGAATTTACCCAAGATTATCATGAAAAATGTAACCAGAGCAGCGAATAATTCATTGCTGGAGAAATCCAGAGTCGCATATGAGAAGGATTATGAAGTATTCAATCAATGGAAGTTGCTTCATTTCTCCTCGTACAATGAGCGGGCGTTATGATCCATAATGCCCGCTCATTACGCCCTAGGGCATAATGAGTGTATTTATAGTAACCGTATCTAAGGTAAAATCAACAAATAATATACAAGTGAAAAATAAAAAAAATTACGTGACAACTGAATATAGAATTTATTACATTATATTTTAATTTTACTAAGAATTTATGAAGAAATATTTTTGGACATATCTATCAATCTTTGCGTATAACAACACATCAACGAAACTGAAATGATAAATCATAAAATACAAACAAATGAACTTAAATATATTTTTATCTAATTTAGATAAATGCGAACAAAAGTTAAGAAATTTGACCCCCTTGAAGCACTATCAAAAAGGTGAGAATTTTTTCATGTTTTGAGAATAAAACAAAACAACATTTAGATGTTATTAATGAATTTACGTAATCTATTCGATTTCCAGCCCGGATCCTTTTCGGAGCCAGAACAATTGTTTCTCTCTCCCTCTACACGGTTATCGCCTTATACATCTATTTTTCATTTATTTATTCATAGAGTAGATAACAATAAGTAATCTCAATATGCATAGCCCTATTCCAATTAATCAACAATCTTATACTCAATACCTAAATGCTTCTCCCAAGATATATCTTTTTTTATCTTATCTTAGAATATTTGATGTAAAAAATGTAGGACGTTTTTCGAACATTCAGTCTGATATATTAAAAAAAAAAAGTGCAAACACAGCGTATGGCTACTTATTATTCAATATCAAAAGAAGTTGTGCTCGATTTAAACTGTGAGTACCTATCTTTTATCAAACAACACATTATCGAGTTCAACTTTTCTGTTATTTGACTTCGATAGACTCTTTTTTGATTATTTTCTCCAATATTCGTACATTTTGTTTGGTAGTAATTTATGAATTTATTTGAGCAGGCATGAGGAGAATCATAAGGAAATTTCGTTATTATCTGTTTTTTTATAGATTTATAAATATTTGGAGACGACAAAAATGTTATAGTTTTTTATAATTAACTTGAAATCAACTGATAAACATTGAGAAAATATTTATTTTTGAAACATCAAAGTCGATAGCAAAGTTATTCAAGCTTTCAAAATCAAATAATTGAAGAAAAAACGCTTTCCAATTTCCCAAATATTTACATGTATTGTAACTTTTTGAAAAAAAGGTTTGATTCTTCTGTATATAATAATATAATTCATTAATGTATCCGTATATTATTGTAGTATATGTTTTTCATTTCTAAAATTTGAAAAAATATTTTAAGTCGATGTACTAGAAATATTTTAATATGTTATACTGATTATATATGTTAAGATAATGCAACACGCTCAAATTCCACAACATGTTCAAATTCCTTAACACGCTGAAATTCCGCAACATGCTCAAATTCCGCAACACGCTGAAATTCCGTAACATGCTCAAATTTCGTAAAACACGCTCAAATTCTGCAACATGCTCAAATTTCGCAACATGCTCAAATTCCGCATTATTTTTCGAGAAAATATGGCACAAACATTTTCGGCTTAATAATTTGTTAAATAACCAATTGAGAAGAAATCTGATATCCTAATTTTTTTTTCAGATAAGAAATGGATCCAATAATAACTTTATCAGTAGCGACTGTTATATTGTTGATATGGACGTGGATAAAAAATAAATTGAATTATTGGAGCAGACGAGGCGTCCAAACTGCCCCTTATTCATACCTGTTTGGAAACATTAAAAAAGTTGTTTTTGGAGAGGAATCCATAGCGGATCAGCAGTTGTCTTTGTATAACTTATTGAAATCTCAAGGATTACCCTATGGGGGTTTTTATCTTTTGTGGACACCAATATTCGAACCGATCGATATCAATATTGTAAAGTCAATTATGCAGGCTGATTTCGAGTATTTTACTGATAGAGGAGTTTATAGCAATGAAAATGATCCGCTTAGTTTGCACTTATTCAGTTTAGGAGGAAAAAAATGGAAATTGCTCAGAAATAAGTTAACGCCAACTTTCACGTCTGGAAAGATGAAAATGATGCATGAAACTATTTTGAACTGTACTCCTGGGTTATTTGAAGTTATGGACAATGATTTAGTAGAGGCAGTAGATATTAAGGATATACTGGGTGAGTGAATAAACGATAGTAGTTCCGAAGGTTTCGCTGACTTATAAAGAAAAAAAATCATTTTTCAAGATAATAATTTTTGTACCACGATTTATCCGTACGGATGTTTGAAATATGCACTGTCTTGATGAATAATGTATGCAGATTTTCACCGTTTTTCATGATTCGATTCTCTTTCCCTCTCCCTAGACATTATATAAAACCGGATTGGAAAATTGTCTCCATTGCGAAACTATTTTGATTCAAACCCTTTTCAAATTGCAAGTTAACTGTTCATCTGTTTCAGGAAGATTCACAACTGATGTTATTGGAAGCTGCGCATTTGGAATAAATTGCGATAGCTTAAAAAACCCCGATAGCGAGTTCAGAAAGCATGGAGCTGCAGTATTCCACCCGAGTATATGGGAAAATTTGAAGGGTACCATGACCTACTCCAAGCCTGAATTGATGAGATTTTTCAACACGAAAGCGATAAATGCAGATGTTAGCAATTTTTTCATGAAAGTTGTCAAAGATACGGTAGATTATCGAGGAAAATACAATATTACTAGAAAAGATTTCATGCATCTTCTAATCCAGTTGAAGAATAAGGGGAAATTAGTTGAAGACGACAAGCGATCAGAAGAGAAATTAAGCGAGGTAGATAATAAAATAACGTTGGATGAAATAGCAGCACAAGCTTTCATTTTCTTCGAGGCTGGCTTCGAAACATCTTCGACGACTATGACGTTTTGTTTGTATGAATTGGCTAAGAATAAAAGTATTCAGGAAAGGGTTAGAAGAGAAATGAGAGATGTCTTATCCAAACACGATAATGAAATGACATATGACGCAGCCACCGATATGCGGTACCTAGAGCAAGTGATAAATGGTATATAAATTTGATTTATATACCGTTTTGATGGTATATAAATTGATGAGGCCGTTATTTGATGAAAATCAATTGTTAACATGTTTGAGGAAGGTTTATAAAGTACAAATATAAATTTGGGAAATCCATTCTGATATTCTAAGAACAAACCACCTTCATTCATTGAAAACGCTAAGAAGGGGGGAGCTGCTCACATCCAATTGGTTATTAAGTAACTTCTGGGAATTTTTACGCCTATTAATTTCTAAAGTTTCCATAAGATTTAATTTTGAACCTTTCGTTCCGAGATGTAGAATTTCTAAATCCGAATTGAAGTCATGTTTCTCTTTTATTAAATGTCAAGCATATATTGAATCTTCGTTATGATTTATGTAACTTCGCCTGTGTTCAGTAATCTTTTTTTTGAAATTTCTATGTGTCCGACCTACATATATTTTTTCGAAATTTCCTCATAAAATATTTGTAGGTTGGAAATTTCAAAAAAAGGATTACTGAACACAGGCGAAGTTACATAAATCATAACGAAGATTCAATATATGTTAGACATTTAATAAAAGAGAAACATGACATCAATTCTACATCTCGGAATAAAAGGTTCAAAATTAAATCTTATGGAAACTTTAGAAATTAATAGGCATAAAAATTCCCAAAAGTTAGGTACTTAACAAGCAATTGGATGTGAACAGCTCCCCCATCTTAACCTTTTCAATGAATGTTCTTAGAATCTCAGAATGGATTCCCCAAAATTATATTTGTACTTTATAAACCTTGCATTAGATGTTTTAGTTTGAGTTTTGGTGGAGAGACGATAGGTAGAGTTCAGTGTTGGTGTTTGTAGATGAACAGTGTTCTGTGGTCAATTCTGGTATGTCAAGTGATGTTTGCTTCGTTTATGGAGTTGTAGATTATTACTGAGTTGAAAATATTGGCTATCTGATACGAAATATTTAGACTTTAAGTACGTTAAAATTTTCAATACAGAAGCTGATAATCATATATTCAGAGTTGACTTTAGAACACTAATCTCTTAAAATTTCAATTCAGTATTTCAATTTTGATTGAGCGTGAAATTAAATGAAATGCTGAATATATTGAATATATTATAATACCAAAATTTAGGTCCATATAATAGGTACGTTTAGAACCTAGGAAACTCTAGAAACATTTACCTAAAGTCGAAATAAAATCTATATGGACATATGACAATAAGACATGATGTCGTTGAGAAATTATTTGGGCTTTATCACTTTGGTTTGATTTTTCCAAGTTATATTATTACATTACGGTAATGGTGAGCTCAAGATATTATCCTTAAATCTGATATATATATATATATTATATATATATATATATATATATATGTATATATGTATGTATATATATGTATATATATATATATATATATATATATATATATATATATATATATATATATATATATATATAAGAGGAGGGTAGTCGCTGACTAGTTTAGAGGATAACTATTTGTAGGGACTGCAGCAATGTAAAAGGAAACTCTTTGAAGTTTTTCCAAGCTTTCGGAATCGTTTATTCCATCATCAGGGAGAATCTATCATGAGGATGATTACATATATACATACAATATAAGAAACATTGAAAATGATGATATTTGTTAAAAAATTAGAAAAGTTGATACATTTTTGAAGTTATAATTAAATTTCTGAACGAAATGACAAATCGGTGTCACTCATTTTTTTTATTTTTTTATTTTCAAATTGAAGTTTGACATTATTTCGTTACTTTCTCCTGATATAAAATAACACAAAATCAAATTAATTTAACGTTACGAAATAATGTCAAACTTCATAGGCCGCTCTGTAAGTGGCAACGTCAGTCTCGAAACTCAGTGGGAGCGAAAGAGAGAGATGATCGCAGGGTTTTTCTGTCCTTGTTTATATGATATATAGATATTGCGCGGTTAGAGAGAGACAGTCTAACCTTCAGATTCTCTCTCTCCCTCACCCGAGCTGACAAGTTTCAGGCTGGCTTGTCGCCTCTATCTGTAATATCTCTATGATCTTGACGCGATGCATTTCGTGCGAAAAATACGGCTGTAGTGATGGAGTTAGGCTACTCACGAGTTATTTCATTTTTATAACGGAAGATAACCATAGTTTCTAATCTTGTGTTATGAATGCAACTGTTGATGTTGAATACCATAAAACTTGTTTTCTTGAGAATGATTTCAAACCTTCGTTGGAAAATAGCTTTTCAGTACAACTAAGTCTAACTCTTTTGTTATGTTATTCTATAAGAATTTAGAGAAGTCACTATAATGGAGTATTACCCACTATAAAAGTTTCTGGCTATGAAGATGTAGATTCATTACAAATACTCTATCACAGAATATTCAAACGTGATATATGGAAAACGCGTGAAAATGTATCTTATACCTTAACAATTGAAAATAGATAGGGAAATAAATTTACGATTTTAAAATTCCTTTAGTAGGCATTTTGTAAAGTTTAGTGTTTCTTTATTTGTTGGATATTCTTATATGGATAGTTTTATCTCGATGTGACCTTCTAGAATAGCTCTCTCGAATCTTCTATAACGTAACCATGAATTTCAATCTGTTACTTTATAAAGATCTCTAAAATCATATCGAACACAATCATTTGAGTTAATATTAAACTCGTATGTTGACCAGTGTTACGCTTATAATTTGATTACCTAAAATTTCTGTAGAATTTAAGCCAAATGTAAATCTAAATATTGATTTTCAGAAACCCTTCGTAAATATCCACCCCTTCCAAATTTACACAGGAAATGCAATAAAACGTACAAAATACCTGGAGATAATCTCATTATAGAGAAAGGAATGAGAGTAAACATACCTGTCATAGGTATACACCATGATCCAGAATACTATCCCGATCCAGAAATATTCGATCCAGATAGGTTTTCTGAGAAAAATAAAGGAAATATCAAGCCTTTCACGTTTCTTCCTTTTGGTGATGGCCCCCGGGTTTGTATAGGTAAATTATACTTATTCCAATTTTTGTTTTATGTATAATATACATATTTCAATATTTTTTAATTCTTTTTGAAAACAGTTATGCTAGAGTAAACTTGCAGCTTCTAAAGAATTGAACAATGCTAACCTCACGATCGACGTGTGTCATATCAATTACGTTTAAACGTTCAAAGTACTTTTTGAATTATATATTATTATGTTTTTATATATTAACTATACAGTATTGTCCATAACATTCACAATTCAAATTGAATATATTAATTGTTTTTCTTTTCACTTATATGCTTTCGCCGTATCTGCATACAATTGTTTAATTCTTTGAAATCTACAAATTGATTAGACGAAAGTGATAAAATTTTGAAATAATAAGTTAAGACGAATTTACTTCAGTGGTTACATATTCAGAGTTCCTTGAGAGCTGCAATTTAGACTGTGTACTTCCACCTGAGATCTGTTATTGTATTCTTGACTGAATTATTTGTTTCAGGTGCCCGTTTTGGTCTTTTGCAAGCGAAAATCGGATTAACAGCTCTCCTTCTGAACTACGAATTTTCCGTCAATAAAAAGACAGTAGATCCTATTAAATTTGAACCTGAATGTTTCGTTCTTTCCACAAAAGGCGAAATGTGGTTGAATGTTAAAAAAATGTCTTCGAAAACGACCCCGTTGTTTAAACAGAAATACTAAATATAATATGTTTTGTAAGAAATTTAGAGGACACTGAAATTGAAATATATTTATCTCATATTTTTACTATTGAATTTTTCCATGAATGTGTTTTAAATACTGCTCCTATGAAAGTATTAAAATATTTTGTGATCACTTGAATGACCAAAACGCAATTCCTTTGAATTACTGTAACGAGAATTTCAGAATATCCCAAAATACAGGTTAGCCTTTCTCGAAATATGTTCCTAGAATATAAAACAATACAAATTGTCTACATGTTTAGGGATACTAACCCATTAGAAAAACTAACTTAATCTTGAAAGTATGTACTTGACCCACAGCATGTGGGTTTGTATATTATCTTAATATAGTATAAAATGAAGTCGTTTCCGATGTCTGTTCGCTTAGTTCTTTTGAACTACTAAGCGGATTTCAATGCAGTTTTCAGCAATAGATAGAGTGATTAAAGAGAAAGGTTTATATGTATAATACATACATATTGTAGTACAGAAAAGCCGAAAAACATTTTTTTGTGCGCTTAAATCGCAAGCGCTGGCTAAACCTTACGAGATAGATCAAATTATTGTACTACTGAAATGTATATATTGTAAAAAAATAAGCAAGTCCGCGATAATATATATTTATTCCCTAAGGATAACCCACAGCAACCATTTTCATCTTCTAAATTACCTAGTTATTTTCCAAGCTATTTTATACAATACGGTATTATTCCTTATCCAATTAAATACGTTGTATATTTCATATAGATCAAAACTGCCCTGAACAGAATTTCATTGAAATAGATATCTCAGAAGATATTAGATTTAAAAAGCAGTTATATGTCGCGCTTTCGTGAATAACCTCGAAAGCAGTAGTTTCCAACATGGGGCGTACTCCCCACAGGGGGGGCATTTTGACTGTTCAAGGGGACAATTCGAATGTTCAGGCGCAATGAAAAAAATTCGACTTTTTCAGAATTTAACCACCTGATAGTTCACAGTCGCCTCTCAAGCGAAAAACAATTTATTAAGAGGAACCTTCAAGTTTCCAAATGTTTTTTCTTCTTGCATACTATTAATAAACATTAGCAATCACTTCGCGTGCTTAAGAACTTCAAACTTGAACTCGAACTTGTTGGTTTTCAACATGCTTTTGAATTCGATAGGGAGGTGATTACGGCACTGTTTTTTTATTGTATCTGCTTAAGCATCAACTAAAGAATGAGACAATTAGCAAAATTTGAGAAGATACTTATGTGCATCTTGTTAATGGGGCTTCATATGGCTCTAGTTAGTTTCTGTCAGTTGTAAATCCGTCTCGATGCTAGCAACAAAGATGTTGGAATACAACTTATTGAAAATTTGAAAACAAGACATTTTTAGGTGCAAATGGACGAATCAACATTGGGAGAAAGCAAGGATGTATTGCTTACATAAGTAGGATACATTGATAATGCTGATTTTGCTGAAGAAATGTTATTTTGCAAATCATTAAATGGCATCACTAACTCTAAAGATATATATATATATATATATATATATATATATATATATATATATATATATATATATAAAATACCGATGAAAAATATAACGTCTTGTGCTTCTGATGGTGCTCCTAATATGATAGGGGAAAAATGTTTGTTTAAAATTGATGAAAGATGAAAATCCAAAAATGCTTTTTGTGCTTTGTGTTATTCACAGGGAAAACTTGGTAGATGAAAACATTTCTCCTGTTCTAAACAAAGTACTGAATTTAGTTATAAAATGTATTAATTCGATTGAAGCAAGTGATTATTATCTTGGTTTCTTATAGAAGGTTGTGGTATCTTTTCATAATTTGAGGGCTTTTGATTAGTTCTTCTGTTGCTTTCGGACCCAGTGGAATGTCTTTTGGATTCTCTGAATCCAATATTTTCGTGAGGGGATTTGGAAGAGGTTTTCTGATTGAACCTTGTGGTATTCTTCTTCGACCATTACACTTAGATGAAGCCCACTGATGGCTCAGAATCAGAAACAACAACAAACTTTCATGTCAATAGATTTTATTCCATACCCATTTTTTCCAAAATATAATGAAATTGTTAATGTGTACCTAAATATTGTCCACTTTGAGTTAAAAATGTATAGAGTCGAGAGACTATCGAAAAATAATGTTAAAACAATTTGTAACAAATAAAAGCAACTTGAAGTCATTCTTGGTCAATAATAAAGAAAACTCTAATATCGGAGAAAACAGTGATGTCTACAAAATATTGTGCGACGAATGGCCTGCTTTCTATATTGGACAAACAGGAAGGAATATAAACATTCGTATTGAAGAACATAAAAAGTCAATTTTACAAAATAAAAATACTACTGGCTTCTCTGTCTGTTTTATAAAATACGATGTAACACTCTCCAGTAGTCAGTCTTGATAATGAGTTCATAACTCGAAACATGTCGACTATTCTTTACTGCTAACTACAGTATCTAAATATTGTTATATAGTGAAACTTAAGCAAAGTGTGTTTTATTTTATAGTTTAAACTTTAACGATCATTTTATTTCTCATTTCCATTTCCGTTTAAGTCAAACTACTAGTTAGTTGTTTTTTGTTAATTTTTTTTTCAGAATCCGTTCAGTTATCAGTTCTAATACATTCTGACGTAATTTGATATTATTACCGGATGAGGCCAATACTCGATGAAAATTAATATTCGTAATGAAGCAATATTTCATTATAATTTGATATAATTGTCACCTCAAATCAACGCAAAAAAAATTTAAATTGAAGCATTTAATTAATATCTACGAATTTTTTACATCAGCAGATTTTTATTTTAGTCGTTGTCTTATATAAGATAATATTGAATAATCTGAAGGTGCTTACTCATATTGCAGTAAAACAAAATTTTTTATTTTTTACTGAATTGCAAAATTTCTCACTCAAGATATATCTTTTTATCTGATATAGGTATCTATGTCTATCTCAATACCATAAATATAAAACGTCTTTAGAACATTCAGTGTGACATATAGAAAGAAAACTTGAGCTTGAGACAGTGAGTTTGGCTATTTATTAATAATTTTCAACTAAATTTGTTATCCATGTAAGTGTATTTGATTAAACAATTAATTTTTGCATTCAACTTTTGATAATTTTACTTCGATAGTTGTTTTTGTTTTTTTATCTTAATGGTAACGTCCAATAGTATGGTGGGGTTAGAACCCACGATCCTCGGCTTACAAATGATGAACTTCACCGCTGCATTACCAAGGCCTACCTGTTTTGTTACTTGAACTCTTACGTTCATACATTTTTTTGTGAAGCAATCTAGCAATTTATTGGAGCACGCATCATGGATAATCATGAGGAAATTTCGCCATTATCTGATGCAATAAGGATTTATGAACTTTCGAGGAGGATATAAATATTGTAGTCCTTTTATAAATAACTCAGAATCAACTAAACAATAATTGAGAAAATACTCATTTATGCAATATCAATCGAAAGGTTTTCTTCCCTACGATCAAACCAGCGTTTTAGAAAGTCAGATTAACAGTTTCACGCCAACATAACTTGATTGAAAAAAGGATAAATTTTCATGTCCTAATTCCAATATTGTTCAAATAACTAGAATTTCGCATCACAATAGATTCCATGAGCAAAAATTGTTCAATCCGTATGGATACGCAAACAACAACCATTGCCAATTTGTAAACGAATAACAGATTTGTGAATCTGAGACATTTTAATTGAAGAGCGTATCAACGATTAAAACTCAAACTTTCCTATGCACAAAATTATTTTAGAAAAAATATCAGTCATGCTCTTTTTTTGATATACCTACAAATAATGTGTGTATTCTGTTATCTCAGTGTGCTGATCAAGCGCTATAAGTACGATTATTGGAGACAAGAACATAAAAAAACCAATGATAAACTCAATAACTTAATGATATTAAAAATGAAATACTAGATGAAACAAGATCCTCTATTTCCAGTTGAAATGTTTACATAAATTGTGGCTTATTGTGTAAGAGACATTTGATTGAAAATTCAGAAATTTTTTGGTTCTTCTATTTATTAAAGTGAAATTTAATTATATATCCATATATCACTAATATTATTATTGTTCTGAAATTGTTTTTTTTTAACTCGAGGGACCTACAGTTTAACGCCGGTTCCGAACGGCCAATGGGCTTGTAAACAATGTACATTACCCAACACTCAATCTCATAACTAGAACTACTAAATTCAGGACATACACAACGCCCAAGAGCAAGGTGGGACTCGAACCCACATCCTCGGTCAACAAACGGTACAAGGCGGTACTCGCTCACCGCTGGTCTACCGAGGCCCCTCTGAAATTGTTAATAGTTATTTAATAAGCTAGTTTATTTATGACAGCGATTAATGGTTGAGATATTTTAATAGTTCGAGACCATCGCTACATTAAACGAGTTTATTACACCTCATCTTGAATTGAGTATAAATTCTTGATTGAAATAAATTTTCATTTTGCATAACAGATACATTTGACACAATATAAAATTCTATGTTCATTTCGATATATTTATATTTATGCTCCCGATGGAACAATTTGAGAAATTCATAGATGGAATATTAGACATGTGACATTCTGAATAGTTCACATTACCTACAATATCCGATAAGGAATATGTGGAACTGGTGGAAGCTGAAGTGTTAATTACTTTCGAACGATTATTGCATGAAATTTTTTCCGCAGTTTCTACTTTATTTTGTATAGAGTTAAATTTTTCGATTTGAATTATGAATTCCTTTTCTCTGTGGAATAACAGTACAGACACTGAATAATTCAACTATTCCATGCTGAATACTTCTGTGTTTGGTTGCCCATGACAATCATACATTAAAATAGGAGAAATTGTACATTAATAGTTATTTAATAAACTAGTTTATTAATGACAGCGATTAATGGTTGAGATATTTTAACGCGTGAGCGGAGCGAGCGCGTTAATAGTTCGAGACCATTAATCGCTACATTAATAAACGAGTTCATTACAAGATTTTTCCGTCGACCTCATCATGAATTGAGTATAAATTCTTGATTGAAATAAATTTTTATTTTGCATGACAGATACACTTGACACAATATAAATTTCTATGTTCATTTCGATATATTTATATTTATGCTCCCGATGGAACAATTTGAGAAATTCATAGATGGAATATTAGACATGTGACATTCTGAATAGTTCACATTACCTACAATATATGATAAAGAATATGTGGAACTGGTGGAAGCTGAAGTGTTAATTACTTTCGAACGATTATTGCATGAAATTTTTTCCGCAGTTTCTACTTTATTTTATATAGAGTTAAATTTTTCGATTTGAATTATGAATTCCTTTTCTCTGTGGAATAACAGTACAGACACTGAATAATTCAACTATTCCATGCTGAATACTTCTGTGTTTGGTTGCTCATGACAATCATACATTAAAATAGGAGAAATTGTACATTAAAATGGGTCATTAATGATCAATTTCGTGTAAGTTAAAGTAAGCTTTTATTTAGAGGTCGACGGAAAAAATATATTACTATGTTGTATTAATATCTCAACATATAGTTTGGATTGTAAGCCGATTATCAACAATATTGTGATAATAATTAGAATATTTAAAAGCAGTTGTATGTTTTTCTTTGCCGCATAGAACAACTGAAAAATTATTGTTTTTTATGGGTTACGCAACTAGTCCGCTGCGGGGTCAACATGTTAAAATGTGGCAACGCGCAAAATGGTCACAACATGCTAAAATATCGCAACATGGTGAAAAGTGTTAACGTGCTTAAATGTCGCAACACGCAAAAATATCGCAATATGCTAAAATGTCGAAGATGCAGCTTCTAAATAATTTAATTCAGTGCAATAATCTATTATTTTAGGAGAAACTACTGCAAAAACATTTTCGGTTTAATACTTTGTGTTCGCTAAAATGTCACAACACGTTAAAATGTCGCAAAACTTTAACATTTCGCAATACATTTAAATTTTTCACCACTGTAAGATGTCGCAACATGCAAAATTATCGCAACACGCTAAAATATTACACGGTAAAGTGTCGCAACACGCCATGTATTTTATGGGTTACACAACTAGTCCACCGCTGGGAGTCAATACGCTAAAATGTATTAATAACGCTTAAATATGGCACCACGGTAAAATGTTGCTACACGTAAAATTGTCGCAACATGCTAAAATATCGCAACATGGTGAAAAGAGGCAACATGCTAAAATGTCGCAACACGCTTAAATATCACAATATGCTAAAAAGTCGAGGATGCAGGTTCTAGATAATTCAATACAGTCTATTATTTTCTGAGAAAATACAGCGAAAATCTTTTCGGTTTAATACTTTAATAAATAAGCAATTTAGATATTAAAAGTTGTTCTCTCAATTTTTCTTTCAGATAAGAAATGAATCAAATGATAACTTTGTTATCAGTAGCGACTGCTTTATTTTTGATATGGACGTGGATACAAAATAAATTCAATTATTGGAGCAGACGAGGTGTCAAAACGCCCCCTTATTCATACCTGTTTGGAAACATTAGAAAAATTGCTCTTCGACAGGAATCTTTCGGAGAATATGACTTGTCTTTGTATAAGTCATTTAAATCTCAAGGACTAAAATATGGAGGTTTTTATCTTTTGTGGACACCAATATTCGCACCGATCGATATTAATATTGTAAAGTCTATTATACAGGTTGATTTCGATTATTTTACTGATAGAGGATTTTACAACAATGAAGTTGATCCGCTTAGCTTGCACTTATTCTCTCTAGAAGGAAAGAAATGGAAACTTCTTCGAAATAAGCTTACGCCAACTTTTACGTCTGGGAAGATGAAAATGATGTATGAAACTATTGTCAATTGTACTCCTGGGTTGTATGAAGTTATGGACAAGGAGTTAGTTAAACCAGTGGATATTAAAGATGTTTTGGGTGAGTGACGATAATATACAGGGTATCCCACCGGGAAAGAACGCGATCTGTATATGGAAAACTACACATAGGAAACTTTTGAAAATTTGACAGTATACTAATGTTGATCGGGGCAACTCGACTAAAATATTTTCAAGATGGTGGCACTTCCGGTTATGCCGGAAGTAGATACCAACTTGCTTATTTTAAATTGGATACTATATATATTAATACATTTTTAGATTCTACGCAAGATTATAGGCAGATTTCATGTATTATGTCCTATACCTAAGTCTAAGCGTTTTTGACATATTTAGGTTTTTATGTCAAAAACGACGATTGCAAGCCCTAATATAATTATCAATTGTTCCTATAAGGATTCCCGTATTACTTACTTTGGGGTGGATTCCTTATTGAAAAAGACTTGCTTTAATAGATTTTGTATAGTATTTGGATAACTAATCATACAGGGCGTTCGAAAAAAAAGATCTAAAATGAGATTGAGAAAACTGACAAAAATCAATTTTTTCAAATGGAAACCCCCATTTTTCTTATTTTGTAGTATTTAGCATTTAAAAAAAAGGTAACTTTGTATGAAGTTATCTATACCTAAAATTTGAAGTTTTCGAAATATTGCCAATTTAATATTTTTATATGGCGATTTTGCATTTAATCGTTAAACAATTCGATCTAGTATAGCCACGATCGTATTTGACATTTCAAATCATCGTAATGGCACCCCGGTTAAATTATATAAACGAAAATTATTTAAACTTTTAAGGTTTATCAAAATCATTTTCATTTAAATGCTGCACTAATGAAAATATGGATAGCATAGGGATGATATTTGTGTTTCCGTAAAATTCTTAGAACTGACGATTTAGATAAGCATGATTCTAATGCTATCTGCCTTGAGGATTTTGTTGGATATGCCTCAAAATATCCCAAAATTGCTATTTCAATATTTTCATTGTTAACAACTGGTTTCTTTTTGTACACTTATACCTTTACGGATCCAAAATTCTTGAAGTTTTCTTTAATTCGTTTAACAGTATTTGGTGATGGTTTTTGTTTATGAGGATATCGGGTCGCACATGTATCACATGTCCTTGAAATAATTTATCACATTGTCCATAAATAATAAATAAGTTTAAATAATCTTCGTTTGTATAATTTAACTGAGGTGCCATTACGATGATTTGAAATGTCAAATACGATCGCGGCTATCCTATAAAAATATTAAATTGGCAATATTTCGAAAACTTCAATTTTTAGGTATAGATAACTTTATACAAAGTTACCTTCTTTTTAAATGCTAAATACTACAAAATAAGAAAAATGGGGGGTTTCCATTTGAAAAAATTGATTCTTGTCAGTTTTCTCAATCTCATTTTAGATCTTTTTTTTCAAACAGCCTGTATGATTAGTTATCCAAATACTATAAAAAATCTATTAAAGCAATATTTTTTCAATAAGGAATCCACCTCAAAGTAAGTAATACGGGAGTCCTTATAGGAACAATTTATAATTATATTAGGGCTTGAAATCGTCATTTTTGACATAAAAACCTAAATATGTCAAAAACGCTTAGACTTAGGTACAGGACATAATACATGAAATCTGCCTATAATCTTGCGTAAAATCTAAAAATGTATTAATATATAGGGTATCCAATTTAAAATAAGCAAGTTGGTATCTACTTCCGGTATAACCGGAAGTGTCACCATCTTGAAAATATTTTAGTCGAGTTGCCCCTATCAACATTAGTATACTGTCAAATTTTCAAAAGTTTTCTATGTGTAGTTTTCCATATACAGATCGCGTTCTTTCCCGGTAGGACACCCTGTATACTCACAGAAAATTTTCACTATTGATGAAACTTTTTCAATCAAAATTTTGAATGGGATTATAAAAAATCATACCATTTACGAATGTGAATCAAGTTTGAACTGATTTAAACTTATCGTAAACACAACTTTTATAGAAAGGCTTCTATTACGTATATAGAAGATTCATTCCCATGTCAAAGATATGGGTTAAATAGATTTTATATCTGAGTTAAATCACATGAAATTGAATTTTATTGATGAAGACTTTTCATTTCCAAAAAATAATTAAGCTAGATTAAAATAGGAAGCAATTGATAACAATAAGGTATTCCATAAGTGTTGCAAATTCTCGATTTTGCTGAAGGAGTAAGTAGAGTCAGGAAATATTAAAAATATACTGGGTGAGGGAATATAGTAGAGTAGTTCAGAAGTTTTCGGTCTTATAAGATTGAGAAATTTTGGAAAGAATTTCATTTCTTTACATAGACTTTTCAAGTGCGTTACGTTTTTCAATTCCATCACTGGATGTGTGAACTCCATTGATGAAACAACAGCTTTTCGTCAGAAAAAGCTACCGTTTTCTTTTAATTTCATCAACTGAACGAAACAATAAGCATAGAAAGTAGTCACTGTTGATTATTTTGAAGATAACCTATCTAATTTTTCCACATGCATACTAATAACGTGAGCATGAGTTACTGAAGTACTAATTTACTGATTTTTTATTGGAAACTTCAATTCAATTGTTTCTTCAATAATTAGTTGAGGAAACTAAGTAAAATTTTGAAATAGAACTTTTGAAGATATTTTCATTCTTTGTTTTGATGAAGTAATGCATTATCAATTGTATGACGCCATTTTTCAATATACTAAAATTTTTTCCAATTAGAAATATATTTCGCAATGAACAGTGTTTTTCAAAGCTTTATTGGCTGTAGAGCTGCGAAAAACCTTGAAATCTACAAAAAACATAAAATTTGAATTGAATTGGCATTTACTTGGTGAAAGCTCATATTTATAACTTCATAAAGAAACAAATAAACTAACTTTTCATAGGTTTATATAAAATTTAATGAGTAAACGCGTTTTGTCATAACATTGACTTCATCTCGTACTAAACTATTACAAAACAATCTGTTTATACCAAAAATTGAACATAACACAGGGGACCTTAGAGAGACTAAATAACAATAAGCAATTAATTCAGAGCTATTGATAGGTACATTGAACAGATTAAGAAGAGGAGAAGGGTTAATTCAATCTGGTCATTAACTAGGCTTCCGGAATTTTTATATTTATTGATGTATAGCAGGGCTGGCGAACCTTTTTTGATGTCTGTGCCACAAAGTCATAAAAATTCTTTTTTAAATAGGTAACGTGCCAAAATAAAATTTCATTTGAAATGTTAGCGTGTTGAAACTATACGTAAGTATAATTAAATAAACAAATAAAGCGAGTTTACTTCGTTCAACAATTCTTGTGCTGATATAAAATTGATTAATTCTTTTACAAAACTCAAAATATCATCAAACATTTTTAAACCTGTTTTAGCAAATACCGCTTGTTGGTGAATAATGCAATGAAAATCAAGAATTATGTATCCAATACGTTATGTTAATAAATTCATAAATCCATTTCCCCGTCCAGTTAAGTTGCGGGCATCGTCAGTTGTAACTGACACAATTTTAGAAGGACATACTTCTCTTTTTTCCAATGCATCTATACCTGCATTACCTGCATTGTCTAATCCTTTTGTTGTTATTGTTAATGTTGATAAACTTATTAACTCTTCTTTAATATTGTTTTGAACAAAATAACGTACAAAAATTGTTAAGCGAGCAGAGCCTGTTACGTTGGTAGACTCGTCAAGGCAAATGGATATAAAATTGCAAGACGTTATATGACTTTTTTGTTGAAAATTTACATTTTCCGCCAAACCTAAAATTCTCTCTTTCACTGTATTCCTAGCTATCGGCATGTCTTCATTTCTTTGGATAATTTTTTCTTTGTTGTCGAAATCATCGAATAAGTATGGTGCCCATGCAGCCAAGCATCCTTTGATCTTTTTTAACATGTATGAATGTAAACAAATATTTCCACGTGCAACAAATATAACTAAAAGTAATGTTGGTTGCAATTCGCTGTGAAAAATATGACGCCATATCGCATCTGTGGGAAAGAAAGGGTTAATAATTTTTAATTTTATTTTTGTGCGTGCCATCAAAAGTTTCAAACGTGCCAAGTGTGGCACGCGTGCCATTGGTTCGCCATCCCTGGTGTATAGGGATTCCCAACAGTTGGTTTTGTGGAGACTATTTTCTAACTGTAATATATTATAATTGTGATTAAAGGTATGGTTTTCTTGACACGCTTAATCAGAGTCCGTTTTCTGCTTAATATAGCTACGTTGGTGTTCGTTTATTCGAGTTTTGAAATTTCTAATTAATTGTACGTCCTAAATAGAATTTTTCACAATCGTTACAGTTGAGTCTATAAATACCCGTACGTTCATCTCTATGGATTTTTGATTTGTTGTTTTTAATAAATTTTCCAATGCTATTGTTGGTTTACTAATAGCTCTGACTGAATTGCTTATTGTTATTTAGTTTCTCTAAGAACCCCCCTGTGTTATGTTCAATTTTTCATATAAATATTTATACGTTTTGTAATACCATAATTTAGTACGAGATTAAGTCAATGTTATGACGAAACGCGTTTACTCATTAAATTTTATTTAAACCTGCGAAAAGTTAGTTTTTTGTTTCTTTATGAAGTTATGAACATGAAATTTTTTTATAAGGATGGTGGACAGAAAGGTTACACTGCCGAAACGCATTAATTTGCCACCACCTCCATTCGAATGAAAAATCTCAATCGTATAATTACATCTCCATATGCAGCAGAGAAGGCAAAACAACTGTTTTCCTCTTCTTCATCTCCTGTAAATTACTTTGGAAAGCTCAATTTTCGATATATTATTAAAAATTGACACTACATAAAAGCGATTCGAAAAATTTTCTCCATTGCGAAACCAATTTGACATTGTATGAACTCATTTCAAATTGAAACTCAACTTTTCAGTTTTAACTGTTTATCTGTTTCAGGGAGGTTCACAACAGACGTCATAGGAAGCTGCGCATTTGGCATAGATTGCGACAGTTTGAAAAACCCCGATAACGAGTTCAGAAAGCAAGGAACCGCAATATTTCGAATGGGTATATTACAAAATTTGAAGGATATGATGGCCTACATATTGCCTGAATTCATGAGCTTTTTCAATACTAAAGTCGTACCGGAAGATATTACCAAATTTTTTACGAAAGTCGTCAAAGAAACAATAGCTTATCGAGGGGAAAACAATGTTGTTAGAAAAGACTTCATGCAGTTACTAATTCAGTTAAAGAATAAGGGCCAATTAGTAGATGATGAAAAGTTAGGCATGGAAAATATAACCGAAACAGATAATAGGATAACCGATGAAGAAATAACTGCGCAGGCGTTTCTTTTTTTCATAGCTGGCTTTGAAACATCTTCGACCACCATGACATTCTGTTTTTATGAGTTAGCTCAGAACAAGAGTATTCAAGATAGGGTTAGAAGAGAAATAAAAGATGTATTATCTAAATACGATAACCAAATGACATATGATGCAGCAATGGATATGAAGTATCTAGAGCAAGTGATAAATGGTATTTATTTATTTAAACTATACAAGTATTCATCAATAGGATTTAATTTTTATAGAAGTAAATTCCATAAAGCAAAACTTACTTTCTGTACTTTGATATGACATAACTTACTTATTGAATAATAATAACAACCAACTAATAATAATTTCAACAACAAACTCAATCTGCATACCTGAAAAACCAATTCTTATGTCTTTTATTATAGATAGATAGATCTTTATTTGTAATAAACATTACAAATGGTGTCGACAGTAAAATATAAGAAATTTTTTTTTTTATTGATAGATAGATAGATCTTTATTTGTAATAAACATTACGAAAAATTTATGTTATAAAAATTAATATCGAGTGAATATACTACAATGGAGTATTCCTAGTGGAGTTTCTGATTATGAAAATGTAGATTCATTATTATATACTCTATCAATCAAACGATATACATGGAAAACGTTTGGAAATGTAGCTTACTTACTATCTACTTCAGCGGTTTAAAATGGATGTAGTTGGGAATTCACAATTTAACAATTCTATTAGTATTCTTAAAAAATTCAGTATTTGCTATATTTGTTGTATATTTTTAATTGACTCCTTTTTCATCTCGATATAGCTTTCTTGAATAGATTCCTAGAGCTTATACTCCGAAAGTAACAATGAAATATAAACTATCAGCTCTATAAAATCATATTCGATTTAGGAATTTTGGTTAACATTAAACTCTTATGTTGTCCAGTATTATGTTTATGATTTGATCACTCAAAATATTTGTGGGACTCAATCCAAATGTGAATCTATATGTTAATTTTCAGAAACCCTTCGTAAATATCCACCCCTTCCACATTTACATAGGAAATGCAATGAAACATACAAAATACCTGGAGGAGATCTCATTATAGAGAAAGGAATGAGAGTAAACATACCCATCATTGGTATACACCATGATCCAGAATACTATCCCGATCCAGAAAAATTCGATCCAGATAGGTTTTCTGAAGAAAATAAGAGAAATATCAAACCTTTCACATTTCTTCCTTTTGGTGATGGACCCAGGATTTGTATAGGTAGATTGCTAATTTTTGAATAATATATTTAGTGAATTGTTTATTCACGTCTTTCAGGTAATAGTTTTGTTCTAGTCAGTGTTTTCTAAAACGAGGCCTTTTTGGACTTCGAAAATAGCCAAATTTCCTTATATGAGTATCATACGCATGCGTGTTCTGTTATTGTTGCTGCCTTGAACTAAAATTCTCCATTCAGTGAGGTGAATAATTGAAAGCTTGCAATAGAGTTTTAAATTTTAACGATTCGATGTATTTCGAATCATTGTTTGAGGTATTTTTGAACAACAATAATATCAGTATAATTATTTTTGGTTTGTATGATTAAAATTGACTGAATGATATAAAGAAGACGATAGATTAATTGTTCTCTATTCAATTTTATGATCGCGCCGTAGATACACACAATTGTTTACTTTGTTGGCATCTAGACGTTGACCAAACGATAGTACCTAATAGTATTTTGGAAATGATAAGTTAAGACACATTTTTTCCAGTAGTTATATTCATTGATTTTCTCGGAGCTACAATTTAGCAGGAGTACTTTCAGCTGTAATATGTTATTGTACTCTTGATTGAATTATTTGTTTCAGGTGTCCGTTTTGGTGTTTTGCAAGCGAAAATCGGATTAGCAGCGCTCCTGCTGAACTACGAATTTTCCGTCAATAAAAAAACAGTGGATCCTCTTACATATGAACCTGAATCTTTAATTCTTTCGACAAAGGGAGAAATGTGGTTAGATGTTAAAAGAATTTGTAGAAAAACTGTCCCGTTGTTTAAACAGGAGGACTTAATGTAATATGTTTTGAAAGAAATTTAGTGAAATAAATGTAATATGTTTTGAAAGAAATTTAGTGAAATATAGGTACTACTAGAAACAATACTCAATTCAAGTATCTATAATTAAATAAACAACACATTTGTCTCTTTTATAATAGTCTACTTTTCTGCCAGATTGCACTCACTCTATGTTTGAAAAAATAAAATATGAACATAAAACAAAGGAGTATATATCTTTTTTATTTGTATTTGTAATGAACAAAATGATTTCAGTATAGTATATGGCGATCACTTTTTTTTCTCCAGATACATTGTCTTCAATTCTCTTCTCAAAATTTTACCAGCAGCATTTTTCGGTATCGACTCAACAACTTCAATACCACCTTTTAGCTGTTTATACCGTGCCACTTTATAATTGAAAAACTCTTTAAATTTGTCCATATCCAAATTTTTTCCAGCCACAATGTATGCTCTTGGTACCTCACCCGCTGTTTCGTGTGGAATCCCAATCACAGCCGCGTCAGAAACTCCAGGAAATGAACGTATTATACCTTCCAGTTCTGAAGGAGCTACCTGATTTCCCTTTACTTTAATGAGTTCTTTCAAGCGATCAGTGATAAAAAGGAATCCCTTCTCGTTGAAATGTCCCAAATCACCGGATCTAAGCCAACCATCTTCAGTCATAATATTCTTGGTTTCTTCTGGAAGGCTGTGGTATCCTTTCATAATTTGAGGGCCTTTGATAAGTAGTTCTCCTGTTACGTTCGGACCCAGTGGAATGCCTTTCTGATCTTCGGAATTCACTATTTTTGTGAGGGTATTTGGAAGAAGTTTTCCGATTGAACCTTTGTAATATTCTTCTTCGACCATTATACTTGGATATAGCTGGGTGACGGCTGGCGATGTTTCGGTTAGACCATAGCCTATAAGAAGACAGTTATGGATGTAGTAGATACGTGAAGTATTAAAGAGTAAGATCCCAGAGCCGCCACTTACTTATTTCTTCAGCGATAATATTCTTTGGTATTAACAGCTTTTCAAGCTTTGCGCATGTCTACAGCGCTTCCAAGTTAAGTTAGAAGGATATTTCCAAATTCATTAATAAGGATGCCAACATGTTCATGACTCAAAATGATGTTAGTAATGCGAATTTAGACATGAAATATTGTTTCTGAATTGAATTGATGTTGCGAAAATCTAATGTAACCATGCTCGGAAAACTTCAAAATTCATTAATTGTATGATAAGCTAATATATAATCAAATTTGTACAAGACTGTTGAGACGATTTAAAATAATCCAAGAGTGCTATTCGTATCTAAACTAACCTTGTAGAAAATGAACCTTATGGTTGACTTTCTGTAAAAGTGCCTGTTCATCTGATGCTGTTAAGGGTGCTCCACCGCTCAAAATTGCATTGACTTGTCCCAGATATTCACTTTTCACGCCATCGTGATAGGTCATCATCAATACTGAAAATTACATAGTATCACCAATTGAAACTTCAAATGAAGAATCAGTCAAATACGATAACATACCCAATGGAGGTACAAGATACAATAATGTGCTTTTGTAATCCTTCAGAACTGAAATGAATAAATCCTGGCTATAGCTTTTTAACGAAACCATTCGTCCTCCAACAAAGTGAATTCCATCAATTACTGATAGCCCAAAAATATGGTAATATGGCAAAATCATTGGTAGAACCTCCTGGTAACTATCTGGAAATGAACAACATTAAATAGTTGATGGAATCCGTTGTTACTAAGTGATAATTTGACATGATGAACAAAAACAAAACTTGAATTTACCACGTTTATAATCACAAAAATGCTCTGAGAATATAAAATTATGACTGCAATACATAATTATAGATTCGGCTTACGGGATCTCTTTGGCATTCACTTCAAAATTTGAAAGTTCAGGAGTTTACAAGTTGATTTTTCTTGTATGTAAAGGAGTTTATATGGGTCAGACTGGTCGATCGTTCAAGACACGATTTTAAGAACACAATCATATTTCGTGAAAACCACCACCCGTTTACACTAATAGATAAC
>JARQZK010001455.1:735000-762500 GCA_030704885.1 Cynegetis impunctata | reverse complement strand
CTTCAAGAAATAAACATATATTGAGGAATACCATCTTATTTTAGCACAGCTATACACATACATACAGATATATAAGGTTAATAATACGTTGGGAAATTCATTTGAAAAATAGATGACTAATCAAAGTCACGCTTTAATGGAACTAATTTCATGAGATTGGATGAATTAGAATGTTAGAAAATTTGACATAGCCGCCAAACAGGATCCAAATACTAGACAGTCTGTTTTGCTCTTCAAAGAGTTCATCATATATATATATATATATATATATATATATATATATATATATATATATATATATATATATATAATGTGATTATTTATTCAAATGTAGTTCACTACTTACTGTACTTTTGATTACAAGGACTGGAAGTTTCTTCTTAGCAATTTCCAAAGCTAATTTCACATTAAGATAGAGGTCCACTTCCGTTATTATAGCTTTCGTATCCGAATTTATGATTTGTCTGCATATTTCGTCTAGAGTATGAAATTAGTTTAGAAAGTGAATTCTTATACCGATTTCAGTTCTTTGATAGAAGTTAAAACGGAAAATGAAATAATTATTTCACTAGTGATCTAATGACAATTTTCCATATTATAAACAAATGTTTTTATCGAAAATATCGGGAATTGAAAAAATGATAGGCATTTTCCAACATCTTTGGTGGTTATAACATCAGACTGAAGAATTGGATGGAAAAAATTTTAATGTATTTTACAAAATAGTAGTTGATGAATCAGTTCTTACTCTGAGGAATGTTGCAATAATCAATTGATTGGTCAAATACTTGGTGAAAACCCATCAGAATAATGTCAAGAAAACTTCGATATTTGATTTTCACTTTATTTTGTTAAACATAACAATTGTTTCGCGAAACAGAGTGGCTGTTCAGATGAGTAATTCAAACTAACTAACTTTACAAATGGAAAATCTTGATTTTCCCATTTCCATTTGAATTTCCCATTTCTAGATTCGTGGGATATTCCATCAGTAAATATATATATATATATATATATATATATATATATATATATATATATATACATATATATATATATATTTATATATATATATATATATATTTATATATATATATATATATATATATATATATATATATGGTCTAAATGAATGATGGGCCACCCCTATAACTTTTTAATGGGTTCTTCGATTTTATTGAAATTTTGGTGGTTTAATTCGGACATAATTTCAAATGAAGTCTGACTTCCGGTTTCACTGAAAACGATATGAAAATTGAAAACTTCAATGGAACACCCTATATTGATGCTTCAAATGCATACATTCCTTGTGTCAAATGTCAATTTTAGCGCTGTTCTGATTTAGTTTTTCATTTTGTTTTTTTTTAATCATAGATGGCTGCGACGTCGTCTTAATCATAAATCATTCATTTTTAAAATATCGCCTACTATAATAGTTTTTCTGAAAATTTATTTTCGTGAGGTTTGTTAGGGATTAAATCCTTTTTCGATCCCTGTATATTAAACAGCTCCTTCGAATTCCTTCAAAATGATCAAATATTTCTCAATGCCTACATAACGAAGTAATTTTTAATAATCTTATATTTATTAATACTCCTTGCTTCTGAGTTCGACCTTGTTGACGAAACCGGAAATCAAGCATATTGATTTCGTATGTGAAAAAATTATGTCTGACATAAATCACCCAAATTTCAATAAAGTCAAAGAACCCGTTATAGGGATGGCCCATGACTAATTTTCATAATATATATAAAATTTCGAAATTTGAATTATTTTCTGGAAAAATACAACGAAATAGCAAGGCAAATAAGATAAGAGTACTTACCTGCAGTGTATACTGAACTAACTGGTGTTACAACGAGATTAGCTTTCATTATTCCAAGACAGGCTATGGGAAATTCAGGAATACTACGAGAAACGATTGCCACAACATCTTCAGCATTTAACTTGAGTACATTCTTCAATGATTTACTCAGGTTAGTACTTTGATCTCTTATTTCCCCGTATGTGTACTTTCTTTTTGTTTCGGCACATTCCTAAAAAATTTTGATTTCATAAAACAGGTTAAAAATTTCAAGAATCAATACATGTAAAATAAATTTATCTTTCACTTGTATATTATTTGTTGATTTTACCTTAGATACGGTTGCTATAAATACACTCATTATGCCCTAGGGCGTTATGAGCGGACATTATGGGTCATAACGCCCGCTCATTGCACGAGGAGAAATTAAGCAACTTCCATTGATTAAATACTTCATAATACTTGTCGTATTCAATTCTGAATTTCTCCGGCAATAAATTATTCGCAGCTTTGGCTGCATTTTCTATGATATTCTTGGGTAAATTTATTTTCATTTCCATTATTTCTATAAGACTACACAAAGAAAGCAGCAATGACATTCACTAAAGATGATGACAAAAAATATTCACAAACGTCAAAATATCAACAAATGACATGCCTACTATGAGAAGGAAAATGGAAAGTATAAGAGCAATGAACCGATTTTAAAATCGATTTTTCATTATAATAAAATAATTTTCTCGTGAAAAATAAAATCTTGTATGCACCACGTGCGTTACTAGATATAAACGCCCGATCTATATAACGCACTTGGTACATAAATAACTATTGCTGACCATAGTCGATTTGATATATCACATAAAGTGAAGTTATATCTTCAATAATTTAAAATTATCAAACAATTTTCCAAGGCAGCTTTTCATAAATATTCCGCGACGCTAATTATAGAAAATGTCAAGTCACTTCGACTAAAAATCAGCATCCAGCTGTTTCGATCTTATTAGATCTATTTAATGTAGCTTACTTAATTGGGAGTGAATTGACATATTTCTTATCTTTCCCCAATCCAAATGGCGGCCGAACATACTTTATAAATAATATTAATGATATTGACCACGAAGTGCAAAATAGGATAAATACAGCATCGAGATCTTTTTGGAGGCTGCGAGGGAGGGTTTTTGACAACCACGATATATCTGTCAAAACGGCTGTATATCGCGCTGTAGTTGCTTCAACAATGCTATATGGGTGTGAATCCTGGACGCCATATAGAAGGCATCTAAAGGCTCTTAATCAGTTACAGCAAAGACAACTAAGGCATTTTATGAGAATAAAATGGTTTCACAGAGCCTCAAATAAAACCGTACTCGAGAGAACCGACTGCAGCAGTGTTGAGACCTTAGTAGCACAAGCACGCTTAAGATGGGCAGGATACATCATACGTATGGAAGAGAATCGACTGCCAAAATGCGTTCTGTACGGAGATATGGCGAACGGTCAAAGGAAGCAGGGAGGACAACTCAAGAGATTTGAGGATGTTCTCCATGACACATTCAAAAAGCGCAGGTACAAAACACTTGGGAAACCCAAGCAGCAGACAGATCGGAATGGAGGAGAGTTGAAAAAGCTTCAGTGCCAACAATCAGCAGAACAGTAGAAGGAATTATGTTCCTTAAGGAAACTCTGAATATATATATATATATATATATATATATATATATATATATATATATATATATATATATATATATATATATATATATATAACAACCCATAGTGCCCTCTGCCAAAGATATTAGGAACCAACAATTCACTATTTAGACCGAACATTTTGAACTACAATGAATTTTGATGTGTATATGTAACTGAATTTTTTGTTCTGTGCAATTATTCTGTTGGGTGACCTAGTGATAATTTCAAGGAACACTTGATTTAGTATTGGAGTTATGTTATTATTCAAAGCACACTTGATTACGTGATTTTACTGCTGGATTAACATGGTGGAAAAACTATAAATCAACTGAAGTGAAACACTTGGCTTGATTCCACTAAAATTTTAAAATTTTAGACACGTTTTTAAAGTACTAGAGTTGTGTTTCGGACTATATAATTATCAAGAGTTTTCTGGCTATTTTGAGAATGCAATAAAATAGATCAAAGGTCACGTATTTCATACCTACGTGAAGCATGTGCCAGGAAGGCGGGAAGCTTGTGTCATGAGAATAAACTCCTTCAGCCAAATCATAGGATACACTTGTATATACAAGTGCATTAAGGATGAGTGAGTCAGAATATTTGTAAGTGTAAGGTATGGTTCAGAAGATGATACTTGCCCAGCATTCGCCTTGTGAGTATACAAGCGGCGCTCCACTTAACGCCTGAAAAAATCTCACGGCAGACTAGTCGACCCCGGATTTCGAACCCGGGACCTCCAAAATACAATCCTGCGTACCTATGAACTTGCTAACTAGCTTGCTTTGAGAACGCAACAATCAATCTATTCATATAACTGCTTTAATGAATGGGGATATCCTAGCTCCTGCTTGGTTATTAGTGTTGGTAAGTTCCTGGAGCTGTCTGACGTAATCTTTAACGCTTCTAAATTCTAAATGGTCCATACTCTTTGCTTTGTTCAATAAATGCATTATCTCCGAATGATTTGAATCTATAAAGTGGTTATTAGCAGGTTTTCACTTTGAAAACCTGCTTATTAAAATGAGTGCGATTAGCAAAGTTGTACCTAGGACCAAAATAGTTTTTCGTTTCATGACTTTTTATAATGCTTGACACCAAAAACTCAATTTCATATCTCTCTCTCTCTCTCTCTCTCTCTCTATATATATATATATATATATATATATATATATATATATATATATATATATATATATCTATATATAATATGTTCATATGTATGTATGTATAAGCTTATGTATTTTAGCGTTGTTTACACGATAAAGAGCGCAGTTTTGAAGCAATAGGGTCAAAAGTTTTTAAATAGATAGTTCTGTATGATATCTTGGATAAGATTGGTTTTGGTTCGAATTGGTTGGGGGGTCGACCCTCCAAGGGGGGAAATATATCTTTTTTACACGATAAAGGGCGCAATTTTGAAGCAATAGGGTTGAAAGTTTGTAAATAGGTATATTCGTATGATATCTTGGATTTGATTGAATTGGTTGGGGGATTGGCCCCCTTAGGGGAGAAATAAATCTTGTAGTAATTTGTGAAATGACTGGAGTTGGTGGTTTATGCACTGGGTTGCTATATACCTTCATAACTGCTAGCGAAGGAATAGAATTGCCAAGTAATATCATCTCTTCACAATGTTGTTTTTATATAGTTTCGAACATGCTTAAGAAAATCAATATTATACTCACAAAAGCCACATATTTCTCGAATTTCGTCTGATACGATGTCAAAAATTCAGGTAATGTTACGTTTGGAATATCAATGTCAGGTTTTTCTGAATTTAAGATAAATCTGTCTGAAGTATCGTTTGTTATTGTTTTTCGTGTTATTCTGAGGAAATTTTTTTCCAATAAATTCCTCTGTGTACAACGAACTAAAAACATGTTGAAAAAACAAAAAATCACTCACTGTTTATGAACTGAGTTTTCTCTATTCAACGAGATATTGAGGGGATAATAATTGTGAATGATAGCAGTGGCGTACCTGAAATCATTTTTCCATTAGATCAAAGTGACAATGAAAACCCAGTATTTTTTAATAATTCTACCTGAATATTGTATTATCAAAAAAAGAGTGAGAAGAAACAACATTTTTGAAGAAACAAAACTACAAATTTTTCGCTCTGTGCTTTGCGCCCAGTAAGGATGGCTGCAGTCTACGTTGACACCTCGATCAATCAACAACAAAAATTTCAATCTGTATTGTATATGGTTTTAATGTGACATTCTAGTTTTTTATGTTTGTAGGTGATATAATTAATTATTTTTAAGTTAAAACGTAACTGATTTATATTTTAGTGGTCAGAACAGTAAACGTATGAAATAATTTGGAAAAGGTCGCAGTGACGACTGAAACGTTATTTATCATTAAACGTTATTATAAATATATATATATATATATATATATATATATATATATATATATATATATATATATATATATATATATATATATATGTATATATATATATATATATATATATATATATATATATATATATATATTATAAATATTAATTAATGAACCACACTAATTGAGAAAATATCGGTCAATTAAATATGGTTCAAGAAAATCAATATATATATATATATATATATATATACGAGATTTGGAAAGAGTTTTCGTTATTCGAAAGAGTTCTCTGGTAATGTAAGTTCGCTTCTTTCGAATAACGAAAACTGTTTCCAACAAATCTCGTATATCTAATCACATCATAGTTAAAGACCAGGACGGACAGATTATAACTTCTACAGAGTAGCAATTGAATGTATGGAAAGGCTATTTTAGCGAAACACTAAGTCGACTACCACTCCCATTGCCTCCAGGTGAAAAACTACAGATCATCATCATCATCAATCAGCCACTTGCGTCCACTGCTGGACATAGGCCTCCCGTAGTGCTCGCCATTCATTTCTTTCTTTCGCCGCTTTCATCCGGTTTCCCCGAATCGTCTTTATGTCTTCCGTCCATCTTGTTGGTGGCCTTCCTCTGCTTCTAGTGGCATCCGCTCTTGGTCTCCACTCAAGGATGCGCTTTGTCCACCTTCCATCTGTTGTTCTTGCAAGATGGCCAGCCCAATTCCACTTCAAACGAGTTATCCTGTCTATGGCGTCGGTTGTACCGGTTTTCTGCCGTAGATATAGTTTTATTTGGCACTCTATCTCGAAGCGAAATTCCCAGCATCGACCGTTCCATGGCTCTCTGCGCAACCCTAATTTGTTCGTCAGTGTCAGAGTCTCGACACCGTAGGTCAATACTGGTAGGACACACTGATTGTAGACCTTACGTTTGAGGCATATTGGTATATCCGATTCAAATCGGAACTACAGATACTCTCACAAAATCTACGAACACCGATTAATTCATCATCGATCCTTGAAATTAAGTCAGCTATTGGCAGATTAAAAACAGGCAAAGTAGCTGGTCCAGATAACATTCCAACAGAAATCCTCAAAAGCTGCGCACATACAATAGCAAGCGAACTCCACTCACCGCTACAAAAAGATTCAGGATTGTGAAGAAATACTAACTTCTTGGAAAGAGGGATTGATAATAAAGCTTCCCAAAAAGGGAGACTTGTCTAGATGCCAGAACTGAGGAGGCATCACCTTACTGAACATTATCAATAAAATTCTAGCTACTTTATTGCAGAGACGTCCGTCAGCAGTAGTAGAGCCTCACCTCCGAAATGAACAAGCAGGATTCAGGCCCAATTAATCCTGCATTGATCAGATTAACACTCTCCGAATCATTATCGGGCAGTCCATCGAATACCGCTCATCACTGTATCTTGTCTTTGTTGACTTTCAACGTGCGCTTGACACATTATCACACGAAGCAATATGGAGGACACTACATGAAAGAGGTGTACCGGATAGGAAAATTAACATATTGAAACTACTGTATAACGGGTCCACATGCTGTGTCAGTTATAAGGGCTTAATACATCAACCGATTGCTATTAGAAACGGTGTAAAGCAAGGGTGTCTGTTGTCACCCCTTTTATTTAACATTGCCCTTTATTTAACATTGCTTTGGAGACTGTTCTAAGGCGAAGTACAGTGGAGCAGAGAGGCATCACATGGGGACTAACTAGCTGACTCGAAGACCTTGATTACGCAGATGATATTTGTTTAATGTCCCACACACTCAGCGACATAAAAGCGAAATTAGAACTACTAAACGCCCAAGCCAATACAGTGGATCTGAAATTAAATATGTCCAAAACAACACCCAAGATTAATGTGCAATAACAACACAGATCTTACTTTAGATAACAAACAAAATGTATTTAAAATACGATTTCCAACACAGATCGATTCGTATAGATTTCTCTAGAAAATCTGATTTTCAAAATCGACCTTACCGAACCAAACGCTAACGATCTAGACGTAGAAATTGGTCTTCTCTCTTTCTAACCAAACGTAGCATAGCGGAATAAAAAAAAAGCCTGAACAAAACTTTTCAGTGATAAGCCTAGGCTACAGAATGAAGGGAAATCGCGCCAATCTCGATACGAATCTTAGTGGTACAGCGAATTGGCGAGGCTAGGTGATACTGAAATTCGATATCTAAAAATCGGATTTTTAAATCAATTTTGAAATTTGAAATCTGATATATATCAGTTTGCGTTCTGAGTCAAAAACAGCCATATCTAATATTTAACTAATGCATAACTTTAGTCATACAAAAAAAAATTCTTAATGAAGAAAAAATCATATTTCAATTAAACTATTTTATTATATTGAAAAAGTAATATACTTTATAGTAAATAATTTCTCGAACAAGAAGTATCTGGGAAGACATATTAAGTAATTTTTGTAAGTCTCAATGCATCATTCTTGTTAAGAAAAATGAAAAAAATTCATTGTCATTGAGGCCTATTATTTTTTATACTTGGAAGAATAAAAAAAATTAGTTTGATAATTGATATTTTTCTTTCAAAATGGTATATTGTCAATCGGAAAATAAAAACTCCTTGATCATTGTATACCCTTCGTTTTAGACTCCTCATCACAAACTATGCCACTGGTAATATATTTGACTTTATTCTTATCTAGCGGCGGCCTACAGGTCATTATAATAATAATAATAATCAGCTATAATATATATCTAGTGTTTAATGTTTATTGTGGAATCTGTATGAGATAAGAAATTTTATCATGCGAATATTTATTAGAAGAAAACCATGGAAACGGTTCAGAAAATAAAAGTTTGCATGACCAAACATGATCTAAGTACACTAATAAAAAATAGATCTTTATAAATGATAGAGTTCACTAATAAAAAAACATCTCAATTCTGATAAGAATATAATATTTCTGAATTTTGCATTAGAAAAAATATATATAAGATTTCTTACGCTTTGAATAGATGATTGTTCTGTAAAGTCAAAAAAGTAATTCTCAAAGAATATATGATATCAACAATATTTTAACACATTTTTCTAGCGAGAGCATGAAATTCGTAATAAAAATTTATGCAATACTTTATGAATTATGGATAAATTCAACTGAATGATTGCGAGAGGACATTTTAAAATTATCACATTAACGAATATCTATAATTACCACTTTGATTATTATATTTAAAGAAGAAAAATATAGAAATATACTCTGAAACGAAAATGAAAATAACAACATGGTTTTTTTTATATATCTGCTCTTATGTGGAGTGGAGTAATTATACCATTTCTAAATTTATTTTCATTATATCATATCAGATGAAAATGATATTTTTAGGATATTCATTCAGTAGATAAAATATTTCAACCAGATTAAAAAATCTCGAAGTTAATGTGTTTATTATATAGGTAAGAGTGCGTTATTGGCAAAGTAATTGATATAATTGGGCAGTTTGAAAAAATATGAATAGGTGACATAACCTATCTTATATGTAAATGCAGTGCAAACGCTCATTTTTAAAATACCATTGGTAAAGTAGAATTTCATTGAGTCACAAACTATTTGAATAATGTGAAGCGTACTAAATGATTAGATTATATTTCTCACTAAGCATCTGAAGACGAAATAGTATGTAGGTACTTCGAAACGTGCGTCGTGCAGTAAATCCTAAATAAATTGTGAAAATTGTCAATACCATTGTTTCATCATGAATAAAGATATCAAATATACCACATAGTTGAAACATCATGTTATGATACCAACGATATTGCAGAAAACTACAGCTATACTAAGTATATTTAATTCGAAACTGGTATACACTGATAATTCCCTCAATTGTTTCTATTATCGGTTTCGAAAAATGAATTTATATATATATATATATATATATATATATATATATATATATATATATATATAAGTAAGAATTATTCGTGTTAAACGGAAAACACGCCCGTGGTTATAAAATTAAGTGAACTAGAACATTTATTTGAAACTAATCAAACAAACCTCCTAGCGGAGCGGGTTATAAGAGTTCACGAAGCATCGAAATATCAACATCTACCCTAGACGGTAATTGTTAGAAACGTTAATTTGTTTATCACAATCGATGGAAATTGATAGACAGACTGTTTCGCCCTTATTGGGGCTCATCAGTATCATCCATTCACCGAGAGTGATAATCAAACCAACATTTCAAACGGTCATACATATTTCTTCTAGTAACTCCATGACATATAAATATGACACAGCGCCACCAGTCGGAAACAATTGAACCACATCTTTCAAATAGACGAAAACATTTCGGCAACGAGAACTAGTACGTCCGGAACACCCGAAGGTGGCTACTATTTTCGCTAAGCTTCGTGATCTCTTATAACCAGCTCCACTAGGAGGTTTATTTGATTAGTTTCAAATAAATGTCCTAGTTCACTTAATTTTATAACCACGGGCGTGTTTTCCGTTTAACACGAATAATTCTCACCTATATTCATTTGCCATTACGATAAAATTCGGAGCGATTGCTGCTTGCGGTGTGTAATGTTGAATCACATCGAATTGATGTGTCAACTTTACTCTTGCTTAGCGAAAATAGTAGCCACCTTCGGGTGTTCCGGACGTACTAGTTCTCGTTGCCGAAATGTTTTCGTCTATCTGAAAGATGTGGTTCAATTGTTTCCGACTGGTGGCGCTGTGTCATATTTATATGTCATGGAGTTACTAGAAGAAATATGTATGACCGTTTGAAATGTTGGTTTGATTATCACTCTCGGTGGATGGATGATACTGATGAGTCCCAATAAGGGCGAAACAGTCTGTCTATCAATTTCCATCGATTGTGATAAACAAATTAACGTTTCTAACAATTACCATCTAGGGTAGATGTTGATGTTTCGATGCTTCGTGAACTCTTATAACCAGCTCCGCTAGGAGGTTTGTTTGATTAGTTTCAAATAAATGTCCTAGTTCACTCAATTATATATATATATATATATATATATATATATATATATATATATATATATATATATATATATATATATATATATATATATATTTGAATAAAATGATACTCTCACTTCAGGCCAAACAGAGACACCGAAAACTCATATCACTTAACACCCTTAGGTACTTATCGCCTTCCGATGGATGGCGCTATGATGAGTTCAGGTATTTAGTGATCTTCTTAGTAACTGTTATGAGGTGGTTATGTTGGTTCGATATCATGGCCCACTCGGTCGATGCACCGGACACTTGTTTTGAGGTAATTGTGGAGCAAATAGCCTGTCTACTGTTTCCATCGTGTGTGACGCCGATGTCGCATTTTCTAACATTCTCCCTTGAAGATTGAATGGGAATTGCATGTTGTCGGATCTCATGAAACTAGCTCCGTTGTAGGGTTGGTTTGATAAATATTAGTTGGAAAGCTGTGAAAAGGCAATGTGCCTTAGTATTGGGCATGGTCGGTCTCCATTGAAAACGCTCAATTTAGTTTGCAGGTCTTTGACCAACTAATTCGTTATTTCAGTTCGTTAAGTTTTTTTTATGAGTATTTCAGTATACGGATAATTATAAAAAAATATATATCAAATCAAAAATCATCTTTATTTGTGTCAGTATACAATTGTATTTACACGCGTCCAGTACAAAATTACATCACTATCAAGTAAGTTGTGAAAAAGAAATAAAAGATAGTAAAAGGAACATACAGTTAAAAATTCAGTTAGAAAAATTCACTAAAATTAAAATTTTTAAAATTATAGGGAGCTACATCAATTAAGATTTTTTTGATTTTATTTTTAAATTGGTTTAACGTAAGAGACCTCCAGCTTGAAGGTAACTTGTTATACAACTTAAATGCTAAAAAATTTGGACCATTTTGTGATCTCCCCAGTCTATATCTCTGTACATATATATCATCCTTATTCCTAGTGTCATATGAGTGGTTATCACAATTTAGCTGCCATTTATCTCTACTCGAGTGGGCGTACATGAGACATTCTAAAATAAATAAGCCAGGTAGAGTTAGAATGTCTAAACTTTTAAAAGATTGCCTACAATCCTCTCTATACTTGAGATCACTAATTATTCTTATCGCTCTTCTCTGCAATCCAAACAATCTATCAAACCCAGCACAATGGAATAAGCATATCTATGCTTATTCCCAATTCTGCTTGTTTGTGTTGTGATTTAACTTTCACCTTGGACTATAAATTTTATAATTTAATGAGAAATTCGGGCAAACAATACTAGTCTAAGAGAAAAATAAATCTTCGGTTGTTCATGCAGCGCTTGTACATTATATAGCGGACGCCACAGAAATACGGAAATCTAATATATAAAATTCTCGTGTCACGGTGTTAGAAGTTAAACTCTACCGAAATGGCTCGACCGATTCTCATGAAATTTTGTGTGCATAACGGTTAGGTCTGAGAATCAGCCAACATCTATTTTTCATCCCCCTTAATTACATTTTTTTGTTTTTCAGACAAAATTTTCTGTTTAATTTTTTTATGATACAGCATTTAAAAATACATGCAAATCTAAATTTTCACTCCTATACGATAAACCCCTATTTTTTATTCATAAAACTCCTCCGAAATGGCTCGACCGATTCTCATGAAATTTTGTTTGCATATCGGTTAGGTCTGAGAATCGGACAACATTTATTTCTCATCCCCTAGAATGTTGAGGGTGGTTCCCCCTTAATTTTTTATTTATTTTTCAGACAAAATTTTCTGTTCTATTTTTTTTGAATGATAAAGCATTCAAAAATACATACAACCCTAAATGTTCACCCCTCTACGATCAACTCCTATTTTTTATTTGTTAAACTCCTTCGAAATGGCTAGACCGATTCTCATGAAATTTTGTGTGCATATTGGTTAGGTCAGAAAATCGAACAACATCTATTTTTCATCCCCCTGAATGTTTAGGGTGGTCCACCCCTTAATTTTTTCCAATTTTTTGGACAAAATTTTCTGTTCTACTTTCTTTATGATTCAAAAATACATAATTTTTCATTTTTATTTTGTCATGACTTCATATTACTCTCAATTTTTTACCCTTCGACGATCAACCCCTATCTTTCCAATGCGCATAATGTTGCATTAAAATACATACAACTTTCACCCTTCTATCAACAACCCATATTTTTTAAAATCCATTTTAATAATTTAAACAACGTTTGCCGGGTCAGATAGATTAGTAGATAGATATAATGATAGATTGATAGTTAGATAGATAGAAGGATAGATAACTTTCTAGATAGATAGATAGATAGATAGATATAAAGATAAATACATAATTTATATGGCAGAACAACGTTTGCCGGGTCAGCTAGTATAAATATAAAAAGAACTAAGAGCGAGATCATCAAGGAAGCTAGTTAGTCGAGTTCTTAGGTACGCTGGCTAGTATTTGAGAGGTCCCGGGTTCAAACCCCTTGATCGACTGGTCTAACATGAGTTTCTTTCAGAGATTTCCTCATGGCGTTAAGTAAATCACAGCGTGAATACTTAAAAGGCGAATGCAGGACCAGTATAATCTTCTGAACTTACCCATACTTCCTATTTTCCATAAATATCCTGTCTCGCTCATACTTAATACACTTGTGCATACAAGTGTATTAATCTTGCTGATCTTGCTAAAGGAGTTCCTCCACATAACTCAAGCTGCCCGCCTCCCGGACACATACTTCAGGGAGGAATGAAGCATGGCCTTTATCCCTTTTAGATCATCGACGACATAGTTCGCATAGTTCACCTAAACGAGCGCTCTTTCCACCACAATTCGTTCGCGAATAACCTCAGATAAATCTGCCGTAGCATCTTCAAACTAGATTGACAATATACTTCTCATTTATTACACGAACATGCCGAAATTGCACCTATTTTCGATTCTCAAAGCTCTTCGCGCCCAATTTTCATTACCTTGGCACCGTCGGGACACATCATCTGCAGAAGGCCGAATACCAAATTTTCCAGAAGGAAATAACATAAACCTTCCAAATGCTTCAGAAGCCTCCAAACTAAATCTTCGACCAGCCAGAGGACAAACGTCTCTGTATTTGTTAACAAAACGGGTACTAGAAGTGAGATCAAAGTACGAGCAGTGCAAATGTACTCAAATAGAAATCGATATTCACTAAAACCAAAGTGCATTATAATACTGATCTAGCGTAATGAATGAATTACTTCTAATCATGATAAAATTTAAATTAAATGATTAAGTATAATTTATTGTACATTGCGTGGGTACGGATTTCTATGGTTTTCCTTACCATCTAATACCAGCATGTTAGAGAGCTGATATTGGCCAGAATAGCACGAAATTAGCAATTTAAGACGGCCACAGCCGCATTCCCTTTAAAGATTGAAAAATAGTTGCTTTTTATGAAAATATATGTTGAATTTAGAAAAAATTAATTAAATATAGCCAGGGTTGATAGACCGAGAGATACTGGAAGGATTTGTGAAGTCATTTCTTACAGTATGGCACTTTTAGGGGAGTTCATATACGTAATAAATTGAAGGAAAATGACCTTCTTACCGGTGGTGCGCGGGTCGCAATTGCAGAATAATTAATTGAAATTGCTCGAGAATCTAGAGGTGCCAAACAATTTATTTCACAAAATTTCTTCAATTTATCGGTATTTTAACAACAAATAATCCGACGCTCGCTATATGCCATACTTCTCAGGTGGGTGTTTAGGCCCGCCATAGTTTTTTGAAAATGTTTTTCTAAATTTTTTGTTTTATTTATTTCTTACAGGCTGATTTTTTTGAAACATTTGTTTTTCATTTATCTTGTACGAAAATCACCACGCCATACCATTCCAACGGTCCAAAATACACGCCATACCCCCTCAAACATGGTATTTTCAAAAATTCGAAAAACTATTTCTTTCAGTATGGCAGTTAAATCGAGGTCAGCTTATGATACAGTAAGACAAAATTATATTCGCCATACTCATTTTGCAGTACAAAGTGGTGCTATACTTGAAAAATGGTATTTTTTAATCATTTTAAAACACGCCTATAGAAGCCGTAAAAATATTTTTTACAGTATGGTATAAATGAAATCAGATGGCCCAAATACGATTATAAGCTGAATGAATATTAGAAAAAATTAATTAAATAAAGCCAGGGTTGAAGACAGTTGTAAAACCACAGATACAGCTCCCCATAATCAAATGATTTTGATAGAAAATGTTTTACTTCGAAGAAACAAACCAAGTAACATGGAATTTTAGGTCATGAAAGTTCTTACTCTCCATGTTGTAGATGAAAAGATTTTCTTTTCGCGTAAACATATTTTTGTAAATATTTTTTGTTCAAAGTTAAACGATATTGATATACTACTTAACCCTCTCGGTCACGAATTGAAACTATTGGAGCGAAAAATCTGAAATTTACTGTGATGCAACTTATGATTTTTTGAAAATTTTTGATGTTAAATTTTCAAAATGCTCCGTTTGGGCACTATGACATGTCCCCAATTGAGGACATCATGAGCTGATGGAAGACAAAAATTTTCAGAAATATGTTAAGAGGGTAAAATATTAATATGTTTTTTTGAAATAACATTACAGGGTATGGTATTTCATGAATGGTCCATTTTCGAAGTACTAAAATGTATAAAATTTAACTTTTGCAGAAATAAAATAAAAGTGCTGTTATATTTACCTAGATGTTGCGTTTACCGCTAGCCCACAATGTCCTCAAATTAGGACACCACACTTTCAAAAATCGCTGATTACAATATGCACAAAAATCACCAAACACAATTACTTTGGAACAAGTCTACACTTATTGTGAACGTGAACAAACAGTTTTCAAACACGTGGTCTAACGAATATAACTAACAAAAAAATAAACAGTAGAGCGCTACACTGCTGTCACAGCTACCCTACGGAAACCTATATTTCAAATGAATGAATTTTTTCCATCAGCTTGTATATGGCAGCACATATATTCATTTGGAAGTATATGATGTCCACAACTGAGAACAATGTGACAGAGAAGTAAGAGCAAGCGGCACTTCATAGGAAAAAATCCAAAGTAGGTTGTCCTCAATTGAGGACAAGGTGAGCGAGAGGGATAAAGTGAACAAGGAAAATTCTTCAATAATTTAAAAAATTAATTCAACTTTCCAAGGGAGCTGGTTTATGTATTCCGCGACGAGAATTCTACATTCACAATCCAATAGTGAATTATAGAAATCGTTAAACCACACCCCCTCAAAATCTGCATACAGCTGTTTCGATCTTATAAGATCTCATCAGTCCCGCTTATTTGACTCGGTGTGAATTCGAAAACTTCTAATTTAGTCCAGTCAATGACGGTAAAAAAAGTATAAACTGTGTATTTATCCCATACAGCACCGATTTGTATGAAAATTTGAATTTAGATTCTCCTTACCATCTATTTCAAAGTCTACCCTGTGCCGGAGGTTGCTTTTTCTCTGGGGGTGGATGCCACCCCTTCTTGGAATTGAAAAATTTTTCTTTGAAAATAGGTACGGAAATCGATGAATTGACTAATTCTAAGTAACTTTAAATTCATGAAGTTTTTTCTGAAAGTCAATACTTTTCGACTTATTCGCGACTGAAACTGTCGGTTTTCAGGCAAAAAAAACACGTTTTCATTTCCGCGAATAAATGGAAAAATATGCATTTAATTGAAAAAACTCTAGAGAGCAAAATTATAGCTTATCAAAAAACAACGAAAATCGTGTATTTATGATGTATTCTGACCCAATATAAACTGAATTATTTATTGCTTGTTGAATGTTAATTGGTATTTACCACTATATGTATTCGTCAATATCGGTACTATACATATTCTTATTTCTACAAAAATGTGCTTTTGGTTTTTTCCCAATAACTCGCTCAGTTTTTAAGCAATCAATTCCTTCAAAAAAGCATTTTGTAGGTTTTTTTGAGAGCTAGAAGCTCATTTAAATTAATTCATTTTTAATATCTTATTTTTAAGGAGGTTCATGGCAAAAAGGCTCAAAAAGGTTACTTTGCGCGAACACACGCAAGCTTTAAATGGCCATATCTTACACAACTTTCATCCTTTAAAAAAAAATTAAAACGCCAAAATTTTTAAATAAGAAAAATATCTAATTTCTTATTCTACAAAATATTACGAATCATTAACAGTTTTTGAGTTATTTTGAAGAAAAGGCGATTTTTCGCTAAAATACGAAAATAATTTTCTCTCTTCAAACTAAACTTTTTTCAAAAAGAAGTACTTTAAATTGGTCAAACACTCAGAAAGTGTTATAAAAACATAAATAAAGTGAATTGTAAAGTGCAAAGAGAGGGTGATATTTTCACTATTTTTTTCCAACGAAAAAATAGGAATCAACATTATTCTCTTCATAACTCGCTTTGTTTTGATGCTAGAAACTTTTATAAGAAATAAAAATTAAGGTTTTCCAAAGGATTAAAAAAAAAGTTTTATGAGTTTTCCCCGAAAAATACATTGGTTTTTGGTTATCGTACGTAGAAACTTTCCCTTTTGGCGATTAAAAATACTAGTCAACTTTCAACAAGCAATAATCCCGTTTGTATTGGATCTGCATAAACATAAAAACACGATTTTCTTAATTTTTTCATAAGCTATAAATTTGCTTCCCGCATTTTTCTCGATTGAATGTATATTTTTCCAGTTATTCGTGAAAAAGAATCTGAAAACTTGGTTTTTCTGCCTAAAAAACGATAATTTCGCGAATATGTGGAAAAGTATTGAGTTTCAGAAGAAACTTCATGAAAGAAAAGTTGCTTAGAATTAGTCAGTTTATCGATTTGCGCTATTATTTTCAATGAAAAATTTTTCACCCCCGAGAAGGGGTGCCATCCACCCCCAGAGCAAAAACAACTCCCGCCATAGGGTAGAATTTGAAATAGATGATAAGTAAAACCTAAATCCAATTTTTTATGAAAATCGGTGCTGTATGGGATAAATACACGGGAAAATGTTCATTTACTGGACTAATTGTTCCCCAATATGAATCGCAGTAGTGAATACTATCTGGATAAAATCCCAGAGCGCCCTCCAATGATATTGGAAACCAACAATTCATCACTTAAATCGACAATGCAGAATCCCGTCGCGGGAATACATATTTCCTGACATGAAATATCTACTATGGAACTGTGGCGTATGTGGTCCCAAAGTACGCTAACTTAGCGTTTTCAAAAACTCTGGACATACTCACGAGAGTGCGCTAAATAAATACTTGTCGCTATATTCAAAAAAATCAAATCATGAAAAATATACAAGTTGACCATGGTGAATTTAAAATACTGCATAAAGTGGATAAGAAAAATTCTTCGATAATTTGAAAAATTATCAAACAACTTTCCAAGGGAGCTGGTTATTTGTATTTATGACGAGAATTGTACATTCACAATCAAACAGTTGTTCGGTAATTTTTTTAATTATTGAAGTATTTTATCTTGTTCACTTTACCTATTCAGTATATTAAATTGACCATGGTCAACTTGTATATTTTTTATGATTGAATTTTGGATACTGATTATTTTTGTTAAAAATGTATCATTGCGGTTCTAAGAACTATTTTTCCTTAGATGCTGACTGAACACTTTTATAATGCTACAGATACAAATATTAATTTACAATCGCAATTATCTAGGAGCGCAAACCGAACCACTACCAGGAACTTCGTTGATAAACAAGTTAATAATTGAACTGTTTATGTGTTTGAATATTTGAATTTATTGATTTGTTTAGATTATAAAATATTTAATTTTAAACGCACATCATACCTATTGAATATTTCAAACTCGGAGATAAATGAGTGGTTCTTATTAATTCAATGAATTCCATAATGAGAGTCTGATAATTATTATCAAAACTATATTCTGAAATTCTAATTTACAAATATCTGACAGTTCTACAATTATAAAATTTGTTAGAAATACCGCAATTAATTTTATATACTCTAGACATTTTTTTGGAATTTTAGATTTATTATTCTACCCTCGCAAAATAATTTATTTTTTGCTGTGTGCTATGGATTCCAATATAACTATTAAAATGATATAAGAGGCCTCGGTAGCCCAGCGGTAAGGTTTATCGTTTGTAAACCGAGGATCGTGGGTTCGAGTCCCACTTTGCTCTTGGGTGTTGTGTATGTCCCATGAAATTTTGAGTTTCAAAATTTATATATCTGTTGGCTAATGACTTAGTTTCAAGCCGATTGGCCGTTCGGAAGCGGCGTTAAACTTTAGGTTCCTTGAGATAAAAAAATTATTCTTTTGTAACCGGATACACTTGAGAAACAGCTTTGGTGAACAAATTTTCTGAATTAAACATGATTAAATATCATATAAATAATAATTCAAAACACTTGGCTCACGGTTTCAATAAATATATAAAATAAAAAATAAAAATAATAAATCCAAAGTTCATAAAGATAATAAGTTAGGAGTTTATAAAATTAATTGTGCCGATTGTGATAAGTTTTACATTGGTAAAACTTTCAGAAGTTTTCAAACTAGAATTTCAGAACACAAACGTAGCTTTGTTAATCAGAAGTCGGATTCACATTATGCAAACCATTTAATCCAAGAAAATCACACATTCAATTTCGATTTTAAAATATTAAATACTGAAAGTGAGGGAATTAAACTTAATATTTTAGAATCATTACAGATAAATAAATACAAGCATTCCGGTCTACTACTGAATAGCCAAATCGATCATACTTCAAGCCCCCTTCTTAATCTTTTCAAGATTACCGAACTACCTGACTAGCAGTTCAGAATTGGTTTTTCCTTTTCTAATAATTATTTGTAACCATCTTTATATTTACCCCTTCTACATAATTTGTCATTTCTTGTTTTCGATATAACAGAGAATCATAGTTAGTTTGCCATTAGCATCTGAAGAAGGTGAAGTTCCACCGAAACGTGCGTCATGCGTTATTTTTTATAATAAATGTGTAAATTGTTATTTAAACCATTGTTTCAAACTATATACCTATTCAAAATTAAGACTAATACAGAAGTTTTTTTTTAAATCGAGGTGAAAACTTCGAAAGCGATACCACTTGCTAACCCGGCCTGTGTGGGATTCAACAGTTGCTATGCAACATTGCCGGCCCACTAAAAACACCTCTGTATACTAGTCATCTTAGGCCAAATTAGGTGGAAATCTCGGAAAATCGACATACTCAGTATATTATCACGTGAAAACTTGTATTGTCGCATCCTTAAACTGTTTTCAAAAGTCACATATAATTGTATGGTCGCAAGTGTTAAAGTCAGGGAGCAAAGGTCACAAAAATAAATCTTTTTATATTTTCTGCAAATATCTCGTTTTCTATGGGTTCACGCTATTTGTATTTATTATCAATATTGTAAGAAATCAAATTTTTTACAACTTTTGTATTTAACATTTTTTCATACCTCGAACTGTTTTTGAGATAGAGGGCGGAGAGCGCGCGGTCAGAGAATCATGCGAGGTCAACTGGTAGTCCCGATCGTAAACTCGTGATATTGAGGTTATAAATTATTGTTAAATATATAATTATCATTTTTTATTAACTCTTACATTGAATATAATCTTTCTCTCTAATAATTCTAAAACTTGCTGTAGAATTCGAAGAAGAAAACTGTCCGGTTCAGAGTAGACCTGTGTCGATCGATCATTTGTCAAGACCCGGGTCGATCATGACCCACTCGTATGGTGATCGAGTTAAAAAGATTCGATTATTTCGATCATTTGGGTCACCGGTCGCGGTTTGTAACGAATATATCAGCATGTCACTGATTTGATCTAAAACTGAATTCGATCTCGATCACGACGCGATCGATCGAGTTCGCGACCCAAAAGACTGAGACAGGTCGCGACTCTTCTGAGCGAGCGTTCCTGAAAAAATCGGCTGCTTTTGGATTACGTGTCAAAATTCAAAACAACACGAGAAAGAGTGCATGTAAACGATTGTATCAGCAAGCAATTAGTTATATCATCATCATAAGCCCAATTGCGTCCACTGCTGGACATAAGCCTCTCGTAATCTGTCCCACTCATAGCGGTTTTGCGCCGACTGCATCCAGTTCGGTGAGATGCGTTTTAAGTCATCGGTCCATCTCGTTGGCGGGCGTCCCCTGCTTCTTCGAAGATTCTTCTGGTCCATCGATTATCTGTCACCCTTGCAATGTGTCCAGCCCAGTTCCATTTCAATGTAGTGATTTTCCCTATGGCATCCGCAACATCGGACCTTCTCCTGACTTCATTGTTTGGGATACGATCCCTAAGACTGACGCTCAACATTGACCTCTCCATAACTCGCTGCGTTACTTGGATTTTGTGTACTATCTTCTTAGTTAAAGTGAGTGTCTCTGCTCCATATGTCATCACTGGCAAAACGCATTGGTTAAATGCTTTTCTTTTAAGGCTTATAGGAATTTCCGATTTGAATACATCTTTGGGGTTACCAAATGCCGCCCATGCCAGACTTATTCTTCTTTGGATCTCAGTTGTTTGATTGTCTCGGCCTATCCGGAGTTCATGACCGAGATATTTATATGAGGTGACTTGTTCAAGTTTTGAACAAGTCACCTCATTAGTTATATACTGTTGTGTAAAAACATATGAAAATAAAGTGCAATTTGGTTAGTCTTGTCAAGTAAATCGGGATCGGGTTAAATAAGATCGGGTCTTTTAGAAATTCGTGATTCGATCACTCGTGTATAGGTTGCGATCGAATCAAAAAGATTCGATCAATCACGATCCACGCAGGTCTAGTTCAGAGATTTGAAAGTGGAATGCAAACCTTATTAGCAGTTTATAATGCTCCAAAATCTGTAGATAGTATCGATCATCTCCATCATGCACTATATGTCAGGTCAACAAAGTCAAATAAACCTGTGCAGCATTTCAATCGTGCTTATTATCAAATTAAAACTTGGTTAGGGCATGATTAAGGACCCCAGGAATGGGGTTGGACAATGCGTAAAGAATTCCTGGAACCTATCATGACTATTTTTCCGCCTGCTTCAGATTAATTACTCAATACAATATTCTGTAACTGGAAGAGTAGCTGTGGCTCAAGATGTGGATGCAGGAAAGCAGGTTTACAGTGCTCCTTAGCTTGCAGCCAGTGTTATGGACAAGCTTGTGTCAATGCTGTACCATATCAGACCAATATTAATGACGATAGAAACCATCATGAATGACTTGGAGACAAATCTTGTTGAAGACGGTAATGAAGAGGAACTTCTGCAGCAGCGGGACGATGACGACGATGATGAAGAAGAACAAGAAGAAGAGAATTGAAATTAGAGCTTGTTCTCGAAATTTTTATTAATTTGGAAAATAATAAATCTACAGAATGATACTTTTAATAAAAATTTTAATTGAAAATTTATTTCTTTTCTTATTCATTTATATAGAAAGTTATTAGTATAAATTAGACTAGAATTAATATAATTCAAGTATGTTCCTCAAAATTTTTTAATTACACGGCCAGGTAATTATCATTAAATAAGTTGACACTTTATTAAAAATAGATAAGTAACAAAAAAAATGAATTTGATGAAAAAGTTAATGAAAAATTATAACTGTATATTCAGCAATAATTTGTAACTCCAACATAACGAGTTTTTGAACGGGACTACCAGTTGACCTCACATGATTCTCTGACCGCGCGCTCTCCGCCCTCTATCTCAAAAACAGTGTGAGGTATGAAAAAATGTTAAATACAAAAGTTGTAGAGAATTTAATTCTCTACAATATTAATAATGAATACAAATAGTTTATAATTTGACACTTGCGACCATCCAATTATATGTGACTTTTGAGAACAGTTTAAGGATGACAAAATACAAGTTTTTACGTGGTAATATACTGGGTATGTCGATTTTCCGAAGTGAACCCCCTATAATGACTGGACTACTGGTCCTTCGGTTTCCAGGCGTTTTCCTACTAAACCTCCAGTCTCACACTTAGATAATACAGAAGAGATGACAGCACATTTATTTATAAAACAGAGGAAATGAAAGAGGGCAAATAGAATTCTAATTGATTACTTACTATGGGTTGTTAATTTTCGAAAGAGCTGGTTATCTCTAAAGTTTTTGAAAGATCGATTCGTTTACTTTTATTACCTGCATGCAAACATTCAGTTTTATCCACATCTATGAAATGATTGTATTCAATGCATAAACGGAAAAACACGTAGTATTCTCATTAAATTTTATGAATAAATTTGCTGTCAACTCTTCTGTATTAGTCTTCGAAATGGGTTCACTAGCAGCAACATGTTGACAAATTTTTTGTTAATTTTTAATATATATTTGTGAAACAGGAAGCCAATTGATTTTAATTATTAACTTTTTCTGTATCATATTTTCTATTATATCAGGTTTATAATTATTGTTTACAGCGATTTGCTTAATTCATTTTTTTCTTTATTTTTACACTCTGAGATGTCAGTACGAAACACCAATAAATCATCATTATATTATGATACCACTTCATAGTAAGAAGAAATACTGAACATATATAAATAAATATAAGAAAGGATAATTCTCAGAGCTGCTCATTGAAGCCGGCAATCCAAGTCCAGTAAGTACATTCTTTACTTATTTCTGTTTCTGTATCTTCGATTAAATCATTCATGTCAATTAATTGTCTTGGTGTATACGTACTTTGAAATTTTTTTCAATAATTGAATATTTTTCTTTTGAATTGATTTTCTAAAACACACAAAACTTATCGAAGAAATTTGAATCTTATGTATGGTTGTTATTCATTTTGTTTATTTTCGTTATTAATTCGAAGTTCTTAGCAAATCAATTTATTCATCAGAATATGTTAAAATAAGATACTGGAGTACTATGTCTTAGTATGAATGTTCAGTTCTACTGTCTTCTCTCTGTCATGAAAATATTGTCCTAAACCCAGATACTTTTCTGTAAGGTGCATACTAACTATATCTAGATTTCAAGGAAAGTAAAGAATATCATTATATTGGTTGGCAATTTTGAAATAGTCCAACAGAAATATTTTTGTTAGTAGGGGGTTTTCCAGAAAAACCAGTCCATTTTAATTTCAAGGCGGAAATCTTTTGAGTCAACTGGCTCAGAGTTCGAAAGGTATTTCAAGTCTCTTTACAAAGATGCTATAAATTTTCGTTTTGAGTTAAAATGAAGGAATGAAAATTCAGACGCTGCATTCTGAAATGACGATTGATATTGGATTTATCAAATCCTGGTCTGATGCAAACTTACTTTGTTTCGATGTTGATAAAACCCTTGCCATGTTTTGAAGAGATAACTCCTAGGAACTATTCCTGCAGAACCATGCCATGAAATATGTTTATTCTGTAAGATTTTTGGGCCTCCTTATCGACAAGAATCTCAAATTTTCACAGCATGTGCATGTCTTAGCTAAAAAATTATATTCGGCCTGTTTTCCCATTAAATCAAGTGAATTAGATACGGCATCTACAAGAATTGCCTATTTTGCATTGTTCGAATTTCATCTTCGTTGTGGTTTTCCCTTCTGGGGTTCATGTAACACTCCACAACATGACACCATTCTCAAATTGCAGAAGAGAGCAATTCGTTACATGTATGCTCTGAAAAATAGGGCTCATTGCAAACCTTATTTCAAGCAAAATAGAATTCTAACGCTTCCTGCTTTATATTTACTTGAATCCGTGTGCTTGATTCATAAGTAATTTCATGACGTACCCTTGGTGCCACAGTACGGGTATTCCACAAGATCTTCGGACATCATGTTCACCTCCCTATTCCTTCCTCTGAGTTATCAAAAAAGTACATCATTTACAATGCTAAGAAAATTTACAAACACCTTCCAGTGGAATTAAAATCTATAACTTCCATTGCCAATTTCCGGAAACGAACAACTTATTTTCTTGATAGACCTTATTACTCTATAGGGGACTAGTATTCTGAGCATTGATTGATCGATTTGACCAAATTGTATAGCACAAGCATCAGCATGAATTAAAAAAACAATTAACAGGTTTGTTACACTTACGCTCGGTTCTGTTGTTAATAGTTTAAAGTTTGTATATAATATTTTGTATGGAAATGTGATTGATCAGTTTTTATTTCTAAGTTTTACATTGTTTAGTTATTTTATTATTTGCTTGTTGTTTTTATTTTCATTTCAATGTTTTAGTTTTTATATTTTCCGCTTTGTCAATAAATTGTTTAATTTTAAAGACAATAACGCATATTTTGATTTTATTTGATTTGATTGAGAGTCAGTATCAGAACTACCATAATATAATGAAACTCAGTGGAAATCTCTTAAAGGCGGTTGTTCTTATCTATTGTCCAACAGAAATAGATTTATGCTTGGTCAGTTATCGAAACAACAATTCGTTTTTCAGTACATTTTGCAGCTGAACCATACTAATTGAGTACAAATGCACTTAAAGTTTATCTGGTCCTTTTAAAATTAATATTTAGGTAACTAATCAGATATAAACTATACCTAGTTCTGCAGAGATTAGATTAAAATATTGATTGGGTACATTTGTACTAATTGTTTATCCATCATACTCATCATAGGTAAAGGACTAAAAATATATCTTTTTCATAATCTGATATTACACTCGGTATTTCAAGGTAGCGTAACGATATAAAAAGAGGTTTTTTGTTGTAACAATTTCAGACTTGATTCATTGAAGTAAACACAAAGTAGTGAGTTTGGTTGTTTATTTGCTGATATAAATCAAAGTAAGTATCACTATAACTACAAACATATTTTATGAATTTTGGTTATTATAGAACAATTTTTCGTATTAAACTTATGACCTAGATCAAGTATATTTACTATCATTTGTTAACGAAATATTTTTATGTAAATCGTGACTAGAATATCAGTTATCATTTCAGATGAAAAGTATAAAGCTTCTTCGAGATTTCAGCCGATAAATATAGCGCATTGCTTTCTTCTTAGCCCCAGTTTTTCAATGCTCGGTTAAAACTCACAGTTAGCTGACTATAGGTTAAGCTTAACCATCAGCTAAAGTTCCAACTAAGAACTATTGCGTTTCTCCTTCGAATGTTTGACTTGAGGCTAGCAAACTATCAGCTAGCGATATATTTGTTAACGTTGGTAGTACTGATGTTTCAGGGAGCACTTCTGATTGGTCGTTCCCCTTTTGCTGTCGATTTCGGAAATATATGTTTTGTTATGTTATTGTTGATTATTTAATAATAAAATGGGCGAAACAAAAGCATTGAAGAAGAAAAGAGTGGCAAACTTTAGTCCTTCTGATAGATCGTTGCTGTTAAAAATTGCAAACGGTTTCAAAGCAATAATTGAAAAAAAAACAGCTTCTACTACTTGGAGGGACAAAATAGAAACTTGGAAAAAGATTTTTGGAGTTTGAAATAATTTACCTATCTGTTATCAATTTGTTCAATTTGTTCTAATATATTCAGAACAGTTCCTTTTCTCAACCCAAATCTTGTGAAAAAATCCAATTCATCAAAATAGTCAAATGGATTAGTTCTTTCTCTGACCACGTATGGCCTTCTTTGGTAATCATTGAAGTCTATTAATTTATTCTTCATCATCATCACTTAAAAAATCAAATGCTTCCATCTTTCGTTACTTTCGTAGAAAAAACAAAATAGAAAATGAGGTTACTGGTTACAAAGCAGTTGAGCAAGCTCGACTGTTCAGACTGTTCGGGGTAGTTAACCTACGGAGCGCATGCGTCGGCAAGATAGCTTACAGTTAGCCATTTGACAAAGACTTTCAGGTGATATTTACTCTACCCGATAGAATAGCAGTAGGTTAGCGCAAGATGAGAGGTGGAAAAACGGTTTACCTAAACGTTATCGATTAGCCGAAAGCTAAATCACTTTAACCGAACATTGAAAAACCGGGCCTTAGTGGCTTCGTTAGAGCTCTCGATTTGAAGCTTATGGTGAATGCACATATTTCCAAAGTAGATATCATCATGCATCTTCTACATTTTTCGACACGTCGATTTGAAATACTTGCATAATTTTACGATTCGCTTTAGTGAGCTCCACAGGTCCAAACTGGCGTAAAGATTTGATGGTACAGGCGAGGCTTTGGGCAATTTCGACCAACATCCAATAAGCCGATATTATTTCCGAAACTTGGGTGGAAGTTCTTCTTTCTCTTTAAAAGGATTTGAACGCTCCCTTGAATCAAGCGTCATATCAAGGTATTCTTCTTCACTGACATAAGGAATTATTATGTCACTGACTGTTAGTCAATATTATTCAGGTGTCATGGAGTTCACTTCATTATATAGATATAAAGAGCATATTGAGCGACAGTGGGTCTAAATCTTCGAATTCTGCATGCTACTAGTGTGCTAACAATGTAAACCATCGAAGTATCGTTGATTTTCCCCGATTCTTTCTTGAGAGGTTTGATGAAACGTGGTAAAATGTCCCGGAATACAAATATGAGAGTATAGAGAAAATAGATGAAGTAGGTACATATGATGTATGAATTGTATCTGAATATAAATAATAGTTTAATAGAACTAAAAAACACCCTTCAATTGAAACGCAAACTGAAAAGTATAAAATAATC
>JARQZK010001455.1:702500-730000 GCA_030704885.1 Cynegetis impunctata | reverse complement strand
CAGCGCATACGATAGTCGTTTGGCTTTAATTCCTGCAGAAGTTGAATCTTAAAAACTTTTGAACCAAGATTCTCTCGTAAAATCTTTCATAATGTGGATGGACACAACCCCATTGGCTGAGAAAGGTGACAAATTGATTGATTTGGGTCTTCTTCAATGCTTTGCTGTATGCTGGCTACAGCTTGTTCGGTGCGCACTGTTCGGCATCTTACGGGATGCACATGATAATTCAGAGTAAACGTGGAGCGAAAACGATCCATAGTTATTCGAATTAGCCGCTCTGATAGACGATTATGATAGCCATAAAATGGACGAAGTGCACGATATGTTCGACGAACAGAACCATTATTTTGATAAAAAATTTCAATAATTTGCAAGCGTTTCTCTGGCGTGAGTCTATCCATAATGAAATGCCAAACCAAACTAAACAAAAACCGCCTATCACCTGTTAAATCGGTCATCAAATGAAGCAGTACTGCTAAATCAAAGTTGTGAACCTCTAAAAAGAAACACCCTTTATGTATACATAGATAAATATATACTTGTGTCTTTTCTTAGCAATAACAGGCGATGTTATATTCCCAGAACTTGTGAAGGATTTAATCCTTCAGAAGATTTAGACAGTGCAATTCATTGAAACATGATACTAACGAGTGTCTGAAAATACCGAAATAGCCTGTTTATCGCTCTTCTGCAGTGGGCATTTCCATGTTTCTTAACATTATCCACCTGAAGTTGAATGAGGATAATAATAATAATAATTTATTTGCACATAACATAACATATCTTGATACAGGAGTAATTCAGAAAATTTGTACAAATAATATGCCATCAACAAAATTCCATGGCCCGTCAGACAATACAAATAGAATCCACAACAAATTAATATAATAATAAAATATATATGTAAATATATACACGCTGGTCCAAATATAAATAAAATCTTTGTATATGAGACTTAAACTTCAGAAACACGAGTTAAAATATTAGTTCATCAAGTAAAAATAAAATCAACTTTCTAAAAAATCAATCAACTTGTAAATAGTTCTCTCTAAAAGTAGGTTCCTCACTCTTCGCCTGAAAGCTGTCTGGTTTAATTATTTTATTTCATCTGGAAGTCTGTTGTATAGCTTCAGACAGATGTGATTTGGTCCCTGCTGAGTTTTCTTTATTATAGCTGAAGGAAGTGCGAAGTTATTTTTTTCATGTGTGTTATGTCTATGAAAGGTGCAGTTCTTAGGGAATTTGTTCTGATTTTCATGAACGTAAGTAACACATGTTGGAATGAATACTGCTGTCATTGTAAGTATCCTTTCATTTCTAAAGACATCTCTGCAGCTATCTGTACTTTTCAACTGGAATATGGCTCGTAAAGCTTTCTTTTGCAGAAGAAGAACTTTTTCCGCATCAGGACTATGGCCCCACAACATGATTCCATACACTGCTTAGTGATGCCGCCGAGACGAGAGACTCTCGTCTCTCGTCTCGTCTCGACGAGACGAGAGAGATATTTTCTCTCGAAAAAATTTCGAGACGAGACGAGAGAAAGCCCCTCTCTCGTCGAGAATTTCTCGTTTCTCTCGATCTCTCGAGAAAACCTTTTTCACAATTTTACAAATTAAACAGTTAAGCCGTTATTTATGTCATGTTTCCTATAGTTTTTATCAAAGTATGCAAAAACCGTGATAAATATTTAGATCTCTCGTAATATCCTTTGAAAATAAGCAGTGTAAATAGTACTTAGTTTTTACGTTATCCATTTTAAATTAATAGTGGGTAGTTATTAGTAGTATATAGTAATAATATATACAGGGTGTGACTAAGTTTGCACTATTGCTATCTTCGATTGGCAAACTAACAGTCGTATTCACCATCAGCTGCTAACTTTTTATCAGGCAGCTAAATGCGTAAAGGTAAAAATACCAGAAAATAGTGCGCTCTCCGAGTGCTCCGAGCCTCAACCCGAACTCGCCCTAAGACTGAGGAAAACTGTTTTGACTTTCTTAGCTTTTGAATAGCTTTTTAATAATATTAGTTTTACGTCTGTTAAAAAATAAATAAAAAGGACATACCCGAGTTTCATCAAATTCCGCGGAAAACCAAAAGCCCATGTATTCCGTACGGGGTCCTTTATTGAAAAAGTGACAAATTTTTGGGAAAAATGTAGGTACCTACCTATTTTTATGAAAGAATAGCTGCAAAAAATTGGGATAAAAATTGTTTTTTCTAACTTAGCTCATTTGGGTTCTAGAGCATGTAAAGTTGCAAATAAGTATGTAATTTTTTAACTTCAAAAAATATTTTCGTACATGTCGATGTCACTTTCTACTTCTTGCACAGGCGTATAGTTTTTATCTTTGTCACTCTCGTCCATTTCAATATCACTATCGCTTTGATCATTCAAATGTTTTCCAAATTTTAAAAAAGTTTGACCTGTTGTTTTCATGTTTAAATTCTTACAAATAACCAACCGCACGCTATAAGACACAAATCATAACTAAAAGTTTTAAAGAAAAACAATAATAACCCTAATTCCATACTCTTTTCTTTAACAATTATTGTATTGCTTATCTAGATCTCGGACAATAGGTGACAATCCTGATTTATGAGTTTATGGTTAAGTTTACCCCGATTGGGTTTTTCTAGGAATTTATATAAATACAATGGTTCGTTCCATCATGTTTATAAGAGACAAAATTATGTGGAACGAAACTACTAATATTATCTAAATTTTCATAAGACGAATACACAAATGTATATTGGTACCTTTTAATGTCCGAATTTTAAATGTTATTTCATAAAAGTTAGTATAGCAGTCAGGGTCGTCGCGAAAATATTTTTAGGGGAGGAGAAGATACCAATTCCCGACTTGCATTATGGAAATGCCATCTCATATTATGAAAATCCTATATTATTGAAATACCTACTGGCCAAAAAAATAAGAATGAAAAGTTCCCTCGATTCTTTTTTTTACTAAATTTATTACTATTTTACCAACTTTCTCTGTTAAATTTTCCAACTCAAGCGTGGTTGGAAGGGGGGAAGGAAGGGGCGCTTTTTCTTATTTATGATGTATGCTCAGTTTTACGTGAACCTAATGTACAAGTAGAATTCCTTAAAAAAAAAACCTTTCGAAGTTAAATGAAGAAAAAGTGCTTTATTTACAAACCTATAAAAATGCAGGAATTTTAAATATTTATATTTATGCTGAATTTTTTTATCATGCATTGATTACATCGATTAATAAAAAGTATACATTTAAAAGTAATTAATACATAATATTTTTTTAATAAAAAATAATATATAAAAAAGTATACTTCTTTCATTGATCGTTGATAGTGACCTCACATTCTCCGTCATTTACTATCTAGCATGGTGTTTACATTAGGTTAGAAAAAGGACTAGTCCTGACGTCACTGAAAGAATTACATATAGGTATATATTCTTAAATGATACAATTAATACACATAGGTATTTTTTTTCCCCATTTCATTGTTTTATTATATTATTCAGGTACTTACTTTTAATAATTTCATTTACTGTTGTAACTATGTTACAATATACCAAAATACAATAAATTCTTGTACTTATTAAAAATAATATTTTTTACTAATAACTTTAAATATCCATTATTGACCGTTTAACTGTTTAACGTTAAAAGTTACATTTTTCACCCGCATACAAGGAAGAAAAATTTTTCTTCCTCCTCAGTTAGGGAAAAAAAGTCTCCTTTTACCTCAATACACATTTTTCGTTTTTCTTATAAAATTTATTTTTCCTCCCTCTAGTGTCCAGGCATTAGATATTATGAGTAATTTGTTCTTCAATTAATTATTATAATTATGTATGTTTACTAGCTTTAGATGTTATAGTTTGCCAGGTTTTTCAAATATTGTTGTGAAGTACAAGGATGAATCGGAATAAAATTAAAATTTATCGTAGAAATTTTCATGTTGGAAAGGAAGAAAATTAAATACATTCCTCAGGAGAAAAGTTCATTTCAGTGTCGTACCCATAAAAAAGGTTTGGAGTGAGCATGCCCTAATAAAATACATAGGGATTTAATTTATTTTTTTAAAAGGTCGAGACGAGACGAGACGAGAGAGAGGTTCTCTCGAGCGGGAGAAACGGGCTCTCGTCGAGACGAGAGCCATATTTTCTCTCGTCTAACGAGACGAGACGAGAGAGAGCATCCTCTCGTCTCGTCTCGTCGAGAAGCAACACTACACTGCTAAACCATGGAATGACGAGAAGTATGCTAGCCTAGCAATATTAATATTGGAAATTTTTCTTATTCTTCTGACCAGGAATACAGAAGTGGACAACTTTCTACATAAGTTATTTATGTGTTCTTTCCAGATTAGACTCGACTCGAAATTCATCCCTAAATATGATATGGACGTGTTTACATTCCTTTTGCTAGTGAAAACGATTCTTTGGGTTTTTGAAGCATTCATGAACAAACCGTTGGCCGAAAACCAAGTTTGGGCACTAGCTTCGCTAGTTTTTGTCTTCTCGTGTAAACTAGATTTGGATGTTGATCTGTTGAGAATGGAAGTATCGTCTGCATATGCCCATGTTTTGTAGGCTGGAATGTTGTCGAAAATATCATTAATGAATGAATACGAAGGTCTATTGTATATTCAATAGCCAGATCTACTATGAAAATTATATGATGAATTTCTGTATTTCGTATAATCGTCCTAGATATATATTCAAAATGTCTTATAGTGGAATCGGGCTCTTTCTGAAAGATCAACTGCTGCGGATTTTCAGAAAAAGTGTAACGCATTACTGTTGAATATCAATCCCTTAAAGATCTGCCTTATTTGAGAAGTCGGCGTTCGAATTCGTGAAAAGACCGCGCATTATTTTTAAGCTGTATTCGCTATTTTCTTTGATTGAGATGATTCCGTAAAAAATACGGGAATAATTTTTTATTGATATGATACATATAATTGAGTTTTTTAGTTTCAATGAAATCAGAAAAATTAATAAAATGTATAATTTTTATTGATAATTAACCAATTAGTTTGAAATATTAATTTGTTTTTTACAAGAGGAAGATCAAATTCCTATTTGTAAAGTTGTTATAATTATTCTTATTGCATTAATATTTCCTTTCCTCGGTATCACCAGTGTAAACGAAACATTTTGAATAATTACTGTAATAATTATTTGAAGCCTTGATATTGGAGTTAATGATACACTGAGTAATTTAATATAATTCAAACGTATTCAAAAATACTAAATAATAAAGTTTAAACTTTGAAATAAAACACACTTGGCTTAAGTTTCACAATATAAAAATATTTAGATACTGAATAAAGTATAAACTTTAAAATAAAACACACTTGGCTTCTGTTTCACTATATAAAAATATTTAGATACTGTATTTAGCAGTAAACAATAGTTGACATGTTTCGAGTTATGGACTCATTATCAAGACTGACTACAGGAGAGTATTACATCTTATTTTATAAAACAGACAAAAGCGGCCTCGGTAGCCCAGCGGTAAGGTGAACTGCCTTCTATCGTTTGTATACCGAGGATTGTGGGTTCGATTCCCACCTCGCTCTTGGGTGTTGTATATGTCCGGTTTTCAGTGGTTAATAATAATTAAAAATGTTGGGTAATGTACTCAGATTACAAGCCCATTGGCCGTTCGGAACCGGCGTTAAACTGTAGGTCCCTCGAGTTAAAAAAAAAAAAAGCAAAGGTGATACCTGAAAATCAATTTGTTCGTTTACAATGGGGTAATTTACTATTACGGGGGAATTTATTTCAAGAATTTCAAGAAGGACAAGGCGCTTTCCTTGTTACCTGAATGCAACAATTGGGTTTTGTTGATATCCAGGAAATTATTAAATTTTATACTATGTACGGAGAAGTCGGTGGTATTTTTATTTTGTAAAATTGACTTTTTATACAGAAAGGAATGTAAATGTATGTAGTTGATAATGAGTTCATAACTCCAAACATGTCGACTACCCTTTACTGCTAAATACAGTATCTAAATATTTTTATATAGTGAAACTCAAGCTAAGTGTGTTTTATTTCAAAGTTTAAATTTTATTCTTTATGATGTTTCACCAAGTGATGTGCGAGAATTCAATCTCAGTTACGAAAATACTAATGCTGAATGAATGACGTACTCATATTCATATAATTTTTTCAGATAATAAATGAATCTAATCATCACTCTTATATCAATAACAACCGCTATATTTTTGATATGGACATGGATAAAAAGCAAATTTCGTTACTGGGGAAGACGAGGTATCAAAACTGTTCCCCCCACATTGCTTTTCGGGAATATGGAAACCGTTAGCCTTCGAAAAGAATCATTTGGAGAGTATAACATGGGTCTGTACAAATATTTTAAGTCACAAGGATTGAATCACGCCGGCTTTTATGTTATGTGGACACCAGTATACCTTCCAATTGATATAGGTATCATTAAATCTATCATGCAGGTCGATTTTGAACACTTCACAGATAGAGGACTGTACAGTAATGAAAATGATCCACTGAGCTTGAATTTGATCAATTTAGGAGGAAAGAAATGGAAACTGTTGAGAAATAAGCTGTCGCCCACTTTCACGTCCGGAAAAATAAAGATGATGCATGAAACAATATTGAATTGTACAACTGGGTTGTATGAAGTTATGAACAAGGAGTCAGTGAAACCGGTGGATATTAAAGATATATTGGGTGAGTAATCATAACATATGTTTGCATGAATATTGGAATTTCCTACTTTTTAGTCGTATATATAGCATTTTGTGATTTTTCGTTTGAGCTTATTTTTTTGTAGCTTCCCTGAAGATGACAGCAATCATTGTCGAAATATCGCAAATATAGTGTTAAAAGAGTGCACTTTTTGCTTGCTGCTATACTCAAATATTTTATCCTAATTCATATATATATATATATATATATATATATATATATATATATCTATATATATATATATATATATATATATATATATATATATCTATATATATTATATATAAATATATATATATATATATATATATATATATATATATATATATATATATATATATATATATATATTATATATATATATATATATATATATATATACATATATATATATATATGTAAAATGGAATAAATTCGATAACGAATAAATGAGAGCGTGTTGGGAAAAACGCTTGGATAAGTCGATTTGTATTTTTAGATGCGCATTTTTCTCAAAATAAAATAATTATATAGGGTGTGTCATGTGACAGTGGCCGATACCAACTTTCTTATTTTAAATACAACCCCCTGTATATTATTAGTTTTTTGGATTCTTCAGAAAATTCTAGACATAATTCATGTACAATGTCCCATAACTATCTTCAACTGTTTCGGAAATATTAAGTGTTTTCAGATGTATTACAAACGCTAGAAGACATTTCTATACCAGATTAGCATGTTGCCAATACGTTCGCGGCGAACATTTCGAACATCTCTTACATTGAAATTAATGTTTTTTTATTTTTTTTACATTATTTGTGAAATAAAATAATTTTCTTTTTTTAATGTTAATTTTTGTAATACATCTGAAAACACTTAATATTTCCGAAACAGTTGAAGATAGGTATGGGACATTGTACATGAATTATGTCTAGAATTTTCTGAAGAATCCAAAAAACTAATAATATAAAAGGGGTTGTATTTAAAATAAGAAGGTGTCCAAGCGTTTTTCCCAACACGCTCTGATTTATTCGTTATCGAATTTATTCCATTTGGCTGTTCCACACTATATATATATATATATATATATATATATATATATATATATATATATATATATATATCTATATATATATATATATATATATATATAAATTAGGATAAAATATTAGAGTATAGCAGCAAGCAAAAAGTGCACTCTTTTAACATTATATTTGCGATATTTGGACAATGATTGCTGTCATCTTCAGGGAAGCTACAAAAAAATAAGCACAAACGAAAAATCACAAAATGTTATATGATGACCAACAGTAACAATACTCACTGTGTCTTTGAAAATGATTGCAAAAGATGTAAAGATCGAGATACAACATTATCGATTTCTATAAAACATTATTGATCAAGAACATACATGTGATGATCATCAACTAACATTATACGTCAAAAAGTCACAACAAAAATAAAACAACTCATTATTAATTTAGAGAAAAACATTGTTGAAGACATGAAATTAAAAATTAAAACGTTCAAAATCGAAAAAGAATCTACTTCGTCGTTACATATTATCTGAAAAAGAGACGCGACCAGCCATCTTGATTGAGAAATAGACATAGACAGCGTCTCTTTTTCAGATAATATGTAACGACGAAGTAGATTCTCTTTCGTTTTTAAACTTTTTAATTACTACAGTTAGGTATAGGTATGATATACAAAGATAAAAAACAAATTCCAGCAGCTTTCCGAATTTTCAATAATATACAGGGCATTCCATTTGAAATAATCAACTTTCAGACACTTTTTGAAGCAAACAAAATAACTGAATTTTTTTACCACCTTGTATTGAAGTAACGCAGATTAGACTCAAGTGTATGAAGCTCCCAAGTATCATCAAACTCCAACCCAAATTTCGATATCATAGTATTTCTCAACTCAAAGATATCAGCGTTTTCAGAGGTCATGAAAATAATTTTTATTTCGAAAACGGTAACAGATAGGTATAGGGAAATATCATGAAAAGTTATTGGGAAATTGTTGGAGATTCTAAAAATAATATTATATACAAGCTGTTCCGTTTGAAAAATCAAAGTTGCTACTACTTTATAATAGAAGTGGCAACACCGCATTACCAAAAATATTTTAGTTGAGTAGAGAATGTCCGACTATGCCTTCCATTAAATTTTCAAATTGATCCGTTTTATGGTTCACCAGAAACGTCTTATGTTCCATCCACCGTGAATCACCCTATATATATATATATATATATATATATATATATATATATATATATATATATATATATATATAGGGTGATTCACGGTCGATGGAACATATATATATATATATATATATATATATATATATATATATATATATATATATATATATATATATATATATATACCAGATTCTGAACCGGGATAGTCGATATACCCTCAAAGTCGAAAACTCCTATGACCTATGACCTTCAGGTTGATCATGTGATTTAAGTATCTCGAAAACGGTAAAAGTCTAGAATCCCCGCTTTACGCTCATTTATGTGGCGTTGCTAACTTGTTTGAATGAATAATTGGATATATGAGTCAGAAGAGTAGGGTGGATGGTGAACAAATGAATGGCAAATTATCTACTATGCTTCTCCGCCATTTGTTCGAATTATATAGTTCCCTAATCAGTCAACAATGCTTTTATAATTTTTTCAATTTCTCTAAAATAATCTATCATAATTATCTCATATTTGTTCCATGAAACCGAAACCAAAGCCTAGACAGCCAGATTATGATCAAGCAACTCTTAATGATTGATGAACTATGTAGAATAATAAATGTGCAACAATTTTGCTCTAGGTACTCTTGGTATAACTCTTTGAACTAGCAAAACCGGATCATGTACACAAATAAATGTTTTTCAGAGTAGGTGTTCACTAAAAGTGGCCTTGCTTATCTTAATTTTCCTCTCCTGGATCCTTTTAATTATGTATCCCAATTACTATTGAAGGCAGGCTTGAATTTTTTTCACTGGCTACCTATCTGCATAAAAAGATATCAATATACCTGCGTGTATGTTTCAAGACTTCGATTGTATGTTGAATTCCGTTACTCAATTTATGAAACATCACTGACATGTTAAGTTTCGGTGACATACTTAAGTACTGGTACTAATGATTTGTTTTCAATACTAAATAAAAAAAAAACTGTATTTAATTTCTTCATGTTGATTTTTAGGAAGATTTACAACCGATGTTATAGGAAGCTGTGCATTTGGCTTAAGCTGCAACACTTTGAAAGACCCTAACAGTGAATTCAGGGAGAAAGTAAAAACGGTATTTCACTTAGGATTTGTAGAATACATGAAACATTCTCTATGCTTTATCCTCCCTGGATTCATGAGGTTCTTCAATACGAAATTATTATCTAAGGATATTAACGACTTTTTTATGAATATTGTGAGAGACACAGTAGCTTATAGAAAGGAGGAAAATATTCAAAGAAATGATTTCATGCATCTACTGATCCAGTTAAAGAATAAGGGACAATTGGTTGAAGACGACAAAATGTCAGCGCAGAAGTTAACTAAAGAAGATAATAAAATAACGTTGGATGAAATAGCAGCACAAGCTTTCATTTTCTTTGAGGCTGGCTTCGAAACATCTTCGACGACTATGACGTTTTGTTTATATGAATTGGCTAAGAATAAAGGTGTACAGGACAGGGTTAGAAAAGAAATAAAAGATGTCTTATCCAAACACGATAATGAAATGACATATGAGGCAGCAACCGATATGCAGTACTTAGAGCAAGTAATAAATGGTATATAATAATATTTAATAATCGAAATACTATATTCCTATTTGTCAAATGCAAATATCCAAAGCCTAGAAACCTTCATTCAATTGAACATATTACGAAGCCAAGTTTTAAACTCAATATGTATACGAAACATTAAGCAAAATTTCATATAAAAATTATTCCATTTTCAGAAACTTTCCGGCTACACCCACCCTTACCAGTTTTGAATAGGAAATGTACAAAAACATATAAAGTACCTGGAGAAGATCTTGTATTGGAGAAAGGAATGAGAATTATGATACCAGTCATGGGTATACATCATGATTCAGAATACTTTCCGGATCCAGAGAAATTCGATCCAGATAGATTTTCCGAGGAGAATAAAAGAAATATCAAACCTTTCACTTTTCTTCCTTTTGGTGAAGGCCCGCGGGTCTGCATAGGTAATTGATTCTATCATCCATTACAGATTTGTACAGGTTGGCTAGATAAGAATGCAAAGTGCTGTATCTCGTAAACTATTACGCTAAAAATTTGACATATGGCAGATAAGATCGATTTGATGATCCAATAAATGCTTTTCCAAAAGAGACCAACTTTATTAAAATTCGTTCTGTAGTTTAGAAGTTACAGCTGTTTATTCAAAAAAAACATTGAATCACCCCCCACCACTTCATTTCAATAGATACGTCGAAAAGTGCGAAACAAAAATTACTCGAATAGAGCTAACTTTGAAAAAGTATATGTTTTTGTGATATATTTACTAGGTGAATTTCGGAGAAAAATCACTTTAAAAGTTTTAGATGGCATTTACGCCCCTAGGCGGCCATCTTGGAAACATAAAAATAATTTCCAGAATTTTTTTTGACCACTTTACTAATAAAATTTTTTACCGTAAGTCTCTACGACGAATAGTTTACGAGATGCAGCACTTTGCATTCTTATCTGGCCACCCTGTACATAATGTTCTAAATATCTTGTCTCCTTTTACCAAATAATTAGTGATAATATTTTAGTAACAGGAAAAGATGATATTTCCTTCAATGGAACATTCGTGGATACTTTTGAGTTCGACTATATCTTTATTCAAGTAAAAACGCTGATTAAAACACATTTCGATACAAGAACCTGATTGTTCAATTGAAATTAATAGATGTAGTGAAATGACAAGTGTCAAATTTACTCACTAGTCAATTAAAATATACTTATGCTACATAAAGTGAACAGGGGAAATTCTTCAATAATTTAATTTCTATAATTCACTGTTGGATTGTGAATTTAGAATTCTCCTCGGGGAATACATATAACTAGCTCGCTGGAAGAGTAATTTTTTAAATTATTGAAGTATTTTCCTTGTTCACTTCATATAGTATATTAAACTGACCATGATCAATTTGTATATTTTTCATGATTTGATTTTGAGTATTTGCGTACTTCGCAACAAGTATTTTAGGAGCGCACTCTCGTGAGTATGTCCAGAGTTTTTGAAAACGCTATGTTAGAGTGCTTTGGAATCACATACGCTACAGTTGCAGATATTTCATGTCAGGAAATTATGTATTTTCCCGATGATATTCTGTATTTTCGATCTAAGCGGTGAATTGTTGGTTTCCAATATCTTTGGTGGAGGGCGCTCTGGGTTATTATCCAGATAGTATTCCCGACCGCGATTCATGTTGAGGAACAATTGGAAATTTGGTAATTCAATCCGAGTCAAATAAGCTGCTGCACTGATGAGATCTAATAAGATCGAAACAGCTGCATGCAGATTTTGAGTCGAGGTGACGTGACGATTTATATAATTCACTGTTGGATTATGAATGAAGAAATCTCGTCGGGGAATACATATAACCAGTTTCTTTGGAAAGTGGTTTAATAATTTTTTAAATTATTGAAGAATTTTTCTTGTTCACTTTATGCAGTATATCAAACTGACCATAGTCAACTTGTATATTTTTCATTATTTGATTTTAAAATATTCTTAGTTCATTATTTCGAAAGCTTTCTGGAACTGAAAAAGAATAATTATAAATTTAATCGGTTTTAAAGTCAAAAAATAATGAATGAATTAACATAAATAGACAACCTACCTAAATCTATATATCAGTACGAAAAAAAAACTTGAGGTTACTTTGAGTTGAAGTTTATACAGAGAAGGATTGAAAAAAGCTGAAATTTATATAAAGTATAAACAATTAAACTGAACTTCTGAAAAAATTAGTTTCTCTGAAAAGCTAGTGTGGCACCTTTGACATTTTATATAAGATTTCTAATGTTAAACACATAAGTTTTAAATTCGAAATTAATTGATTATAGCCAAATTTTGTAATCAGTCGGTGTTGCAACTGATCCTCACATTTCGTATAAAATAGGAAAAAATTCTGATTCATAAAATACTTTGTTTTAGGTGCTCGGTTTGGTATGTTACAAACAAAAGTTGGGTTAGCGGCCCTTCTCATGAATTATGAATTCACTCTCAGTGACAAAACAGTGGATCCTCTCAAATATCATCCTGAATCTTTTATTCTCTCTACTGAAGGAGAAATGTGGCTCAATGTGAAAAGAATTTCTTCAGATAACATTTCATTGTTGAAACAGAAAGACTGAGTATGAGGAATGTGAAAAACATTGTATTTTATTTTTTATCTAGGTTTATTTGTATTTAATATATTGTAAATAATAATTGTAAAGATATACTGGGTTTGAACTCTAGTCCACCTTCACCTCTTGTCCAAGATTTGAAATAAAGGAAATAGTGAATTCTTGATACTATAGATCAGGGATGCTCAGACTTACAGTGCTGGCGATCTACCCAAAAATATTTAGGTGAAAAGCGATCGACCAACTTAATGTTACTAAATAAGAAACAAATTAATTTTTTGCACTTCAGAAACAGTGTGCTGCCACGTTCCCGCGGAGGCGGTGTTCCCATGCGCCTCGCGATCGACTCTGAAAGTTTCCGCGATCGACCGGTCGATCGCGATCGACCGTTTGAGCACCCCTGCTATAGATGTTAGCGAAAGCATCAGGGTGAATTGACGATTATTTACACACTCGAAACATCTATGAGTAGAAGGAAAACTATCCATTTTGTAAATTCAAACGATTGTTAAATTAATTATGTTAGTTAGTTAGTTAGTTTATTTATTGAATAGAAGAATACTAATATTCACAGTACATTTCTTAATGAAACAATATGAGATTGATAAAATGCAATACATAACTAAGTCCACCAGTTTACATTCAGAATAAAATACAAATACACCCACAACTATTGTCGTCTGAAATTAAGATCGTAGCGCCGGAACGGCTAATATCGATACTACAGCATGGGCCATTAACGGTTTGTTTACATTGTTTGGTAATGGTATATACGTTTATTTCATTTTGAGTTTTCGAACGTTTAGCTTCGTAATTTGTGTTTTTTTGGACTTCGTATTTTCCAGTGGTTCATTGTTTTTCGATTGAGGATAATATTATCTCTATTCAACAGTAGGTAAGCCACCTACATCAAGTTTAAATTCACACTGAGTTTTTACCATTGAACATGAAAATCAATAATAAAATAAAGGAGAAGACGAATAAATTAATTGATTCAATTCACACTGAGTTTTTACTATTGAACATGAAGATCAATAAGAAAATAAAGGAGAAGACGAATAAATTAATTGGTTAGAGGAACTATGAATACATCATGAAAAGGCTGTATGATAGAACACCTATTCATTTAAAAAGTAAAAAAACTTTCAAAAGTTTCAAGAAAACATCTCTGAAATGTCTAGTTCCATTACCAACTGAAGAGGGTTTGAGTATAATGGAGAAAACAGTACTTACCAACAAAACTAAAAGAAACAACATGTAATAAAAGAAGAATTAACATGAATATTCTGCTTGAATGGTTTGAACGTAATGAGTTATTATATTTTTTGAATTTTCCTGACGTATAACAGCTCTCCTAAAAGTACGGTGGACTTCTGAGAGTCTAGTTTATTTTAATAGAATCTCAGTTTTCGTGGTTATATAACTGAATATTTCAGTTTTTACCTAGCTATAGAGTCAAGTTTTATTTCATATTCTTGATGTTATGATAAACTGTTATTTTGGTTGTGCAAATAAACATTATTTATTATTATTATTTTTATAGTATCTCTGGTTGTTTCATGAAAGAAAATACAATTATCTAGAATCTCTGGATGATGGCCCAGGTTCAGATTCCGATAAAAGAGGAAGATTTTTCGTTGGAATAGCATTGGACTTCAAAAACCCTACATTTTCGGTTAGCTGAAAATTGCACATCATCAGTTGGTATAATTCTATATGGAAAAATCCACAAACTTACTTACTGCAGGGAAAATAATTATTCTCAGTAAACTGTAAAGAACAACTCTCTTATGTTCAGACACATTTTTTCAATCTTCAAGTTATGAATCCACGCCTTTCTTTTGTCCATCATTTCCTTGTTCCCCAACTTTGTTTGGAATACAACTTTGAATTGTCCAGCTTTCGGAAAGGTATGTAAGCTATATTCGGAGATTTTTTTGCCCAAGATGAACAATAGGATACACAATAATAGTGATTCATCTCTTCTGAACGTTTGTAAACGATCCCAAACAAAATTCAACACAATTAAAACTCGACAACTTCTAATATAAAATATACGCAAACAGATATAAACAAAGCAATGTAGGGCCCATGCGTTAGTGATATTCTACACCGTTAGGGGATGTATCGCTTATCTACGTTCGCCAATATCACAGGTATTTTGAGAGTTTTCTCTTAAAGGTTATAAGCTTATTACAGTCTTTAATTTCATTTGGCGAGGAGTTATATTCAATCATACCTCGAATGAATAATGAGTTCATACCCTTTCTGGTATTGGATCTGTCTTTATGAAAGTTGTTTGCACATCTAGTATAGTATTCGTCAACTTCATGATAGCATCTGATAAACCGATTGAAATACATTGGCATCGTTGCTTTGAATATTTTGAAGATGAAAATCATTGCAAAAAACGTCAATTTTTTGGTTACTGATTGCCACTGTAAATTCTCTTGCATGTGAAGTATAGGTGTATATCTATTACATTTCAGAATTAATCTCATACCTCGATTTTGAAGTTTTTGAAGAGAAGCTTTACTGTTATTGTATAGAAGAAAGAGTACTGCAGAACAGTAATCGAAAAGTGGTTTAATGATACTATTATAGACTGTCATTCTAGCTTTCATTGATATCTGAACAGCTATTCTTGAGAAGAAAAATAGCATTTATGATATTTTTTTATAAATTTTTATTAGTTAATGCTTCAGAAATTTATAATGCTTTAAAATGATGATTTCTTGTTTAATTGGTTATTTTTATTGAAAAATTGAGTTTTTGTTTTATTCACAATTCTTCACAATGTTTTCCACAAAATGGTAAAAAACTGCTTGCCTTAAAATTACTGCCCCATTTTCATAATATTCATATTTCTAACAGAACAATCTAGATTGTGACGATCAGTGTTATTGAGAATCATCAACAGTTATCTTATATATCTCTTACGCAATCGATCGAATTTGACACGAAGCACTGCTGGAGCTAGAATCCTACTGGCTTCTCGATTAGCTGTGTGGCTTGACCGAAAACTACCTCAATGAAAGGTAAATATATGCTGCAGTCGATGGTGCAAGGTTGGACAAGTATACTGTTAATGGCGGTGCGCCTCAGGGGTCTATCTTATACCCGACGGTTTTATTAAATATATTAAGATATCCTGAATTATTTTAAAAACAAAATGTTGAGCTTCGTTAACAACACAAGGTGCTTTAAAGCATCTAAAACCAACAATAAGCATGTCAATACATCTACATCTCGTCATCAACGTGTTGCGCTTTCATAAAGTTAATAAATAGAAAATTTTAGATAATTTATAACCGGGGATTTGTAAAAACGATTTTTTTTAAATACCACCAAAACACAAACAACCAGATTCTTGACAAGAACTTTCCATGCCGATCCTTAGTTATTAATGGACAAGTAAATGATTAAGACAGCCATTTAACTGCATGTTTCAGGAACTGGCCATAAGAAAACCTCTTCATCAATGCATCAGTCGACTGTACAGAAGTTAAGTTAACTTTTTCGTGCTAAAAATGTGTTAAAGCCAAATCATCTAATGCGGATTTGAAAGGAATAGGTTCTTTCATCATTGGTATAGTGTTATTGTACTTGGAGCTCTGCACATGTGCACTCTTTGGACCTAGAGCAGTGAGTCATGTACCGCTAAACTTCATTGAGTCGTACATTGGAGGAAGATTGTCTACTTATTTATCTTTTACATATGAAGAAAGATTAAAATTATTTAATTTACCAAGTTAAAGAAATGGAGCCAAAGAGGAGATCTCATTGAGACATACAAGATTTTGCATCAACATTACTCGGTCCACATTAATTTTTTCAACGTAATAGTATTTTTGCGTAGACATTATCTAAAGCTGGATAAGAAGAAGAACTCGAAACTTCCGAGAAAAAGTTCCTTGCCAATCGAGTGACGTACGTTTGAAACAGTCTTATTAAAAAAGTGCGCAGAAAAGTCTTGATGCTTGAATAGAATTTTTGAAATCATTTAGAAACGGAAACTTAAAATAATTTCAACAGTTTGATCGTCTAGGTCACTTACTGCTTCAGATAATAATAATAACATAAATTTTTACGGCAGGTGTTCTGAAAAAATCACCGCAATTATTCCACCATCAGCACACTTCATTCAGTATGCACCGAACCTCAAATTTATGGAACATTCTACCCTCAGTATGGTTTAGGTTTGCTAAAACTTACAGCGGTTTAATAGTCCGGTCAATCTAGAGCAAAAATTGACAGTGAAGGTGCATCAAATCACAACAAGCTGAAAATCAGTAGAATTTTTCAAAACATAATTATTGATAAAATTTTTGAGTTTTCCATGATTTCCGTGTATGAAAAATTTTTTACTCGAGGTCAAAGGTTAAAAAAATTAGTTTTTCACGATTTTCAGAAGAATGGTAAGTTTTATCATGAAAGTACAACAAAAATTGTAGAACATAAGATTGTCTTTAAAAAATATTTCAATGCTTTTTTTCCTACGAGCCACCATTTCTGAGATATAATGATTTGAAAAGTTGTTAACGTCATAATATGAATGAGTAGGTACGCCACGTCTATACATCTCTAAAGTTGTTTTATATGTTGTAATTTTTGTCTATCGGTTATTGTAACTTTAACTTGAAATATAAAATATACATAAGTACAAGCTTATAACTATTGTTGTTGGTGAAGATGTAGACTTACTCGTATTACTTACTGCTCGAATGACAACTAAAAAAACTATTTTCTCCTTAAAACCAGGAAAAGCTCAACATCAATCGGATATAATTATATTCATCAAAAAGATTATCTACTTTTGTAAAGTGTTAAAATCATGTACTATTTTTACACGCAATAACTGATACGACATCTGCATAATGAGGTTCCGTGGCGGAGAGGTATAGGTAACGCTATACCGTCCTCGTCGACGGAGTCTGTGGGTTCGATTCCCACCGTGTCCTTGGGTGTTTGTGATTGTCCTATTATGATTTGAATAATTTAAGAATCTACGTGAAACTATTAGCTGGGTATATTTACTATACGAACCCAAGAGGGTAGATGATGAAACACAGGCGAACACTCGCCTGTGTCCCATCATCCCCTTTAAAAACGACATCTGCATTTTACAGGAAGGGTAAAACAGCAGTTTTCAAAATGTTTGAAAAACAAGATTTAGTTCAATGTGCTGAAGTTTTTAAAAAGAGTAATTCAACTCAACAAGAAGTAATCACCAACGGCATCCGCTTTCTTATTTCTATGTACGAAGCTCCTAAAAAACTACCTGTTTAGATAAGCATCGATATGCATGTTTCGTTAAAAAAAAGTTCAATTAGCTTCTCCTCCTCCAAGCTCAGTTGCTGCACATCAACATCTTTTTGTGGTATATTACCAAGTTCAAGTGTGGCTTGGTTATGAACTAGACCCTACAGACTGGGTTGGAACTTGGTCAACAATACATTAGAGCTAGTTCAAACTTTACTCCCATCTGCGTCGGAAATACAGCTGAACACAATTTTTTGAAACTGCAAAATGGGATGCAGTGCTAAATGTGGTTGCAAAAAAGTCGGACTGTTTTGTTCACTGGAATGTACAAATTGTCAAGGCTGGTCGTGCTCTAATGTTGAATCATGTTGAATCACCAACAGCAGAGGAATCGTTTGATTCCAACGAAGTGTCATGCGATACATCGCTATTGACGCAATTTACTTACACCCAGAATGAAGATGAAGAAGAAACAGAAGAAGAAGAAGTACAAGAAGAAGATCAAGAAGAAGAACAAGAAGAAATTGAAGGTTACGAATCAGACGAATGAACTTCATCAATTTTTTTCAAATTTACATCTACCTCATACGTAGTCCCCAGCTAGCAAAAAGCTTCTATAAATTCAGAGTAAAAGAACTTTTCTGTTCTGTAAAGGTTTCATAGATGTGTCTAGAACATTAAGTTGTTGTATAAGTGAAGCAGATGATACTATTTTGTCTTCGTAAGCTAAATTGTTCTTTAAGTTTATTGCAAGAACGTTCTTAGAACATAATTACAGAGCATTCAGAAGATAAGTGTAAATAATTGCTCGATAACTGTCTATAGTAGCACAATTTTACAGTAATGGTGCTTATAGAACTAAATGATTCCAAATCCGATTTAAAAAAAGTATCTTATAGAACAATACCAACTCCTGTGAAGCTCCTATAGAATTGCTCCGTAGTGGTTGATTATAGTTTTTTTATAGAAATATTGTATAAAGGGTGGCAAAGAGACAATTTTGCTACGAATAACAAATTATGCATATGGAAGCTGCTAACGAACTTAATAAAAAAAACCTCTATAACGTTATTATAGAGAGTAATGTTATAGTTGTTATACAATAATTACAGAGTAATTATTGTATAACAACATTGCCATTTTTGTTTCATAAAAAAGCACTACAGAACAACCATACCTTAATTGACGCCATTTTAAGAGTGATTTTCGTTTGTGTATAAGTTTTAGACGACATTTGTTATAAAAACCTTGTCTTTAAGTAAATGGAAACAGATGAAAAAAAGTGGAGCATTCAGTAGGGAAACGAAAAGAATTTACGAGAGCTTATTGTGTGATAGAATTTCCGTAAATAACAGCAATGACAGCAAAGCTACAAATAAGGATTTCCAGGTTACCGCATTAAAAACAGATAGTGTAGTGATTGAAGTACCAAAGACCTTAATCGAGGAACAAAACAATAGAATAGACAGCGACATAGAAAACCAAGAAGATGACGAAGTTATAGTAAAAAGAAATGACTGGCTAATAGAGCTTCAGAACAATAATGATAAAGATTTTAAATGTAGACCAAATTAGGTATTTCTCTGTGTTGATAATGTTATTAAATACGTAGTTTGCATACAACATTTTCCATAGGGTTTTTAAGGGCGAACAAGGTGGCAAGTTATACCAAGTGACAGTTGGCTACGGAAATAAGTAGTTAATGTCACCCAGGCTATAATTACGGATCAATTGCCACCTCAATCTCCAAAATAGTACCAATAATTCAGGCGATACCATAGAACATACATACCTATTATATATCCACATCCATAAATACACATATACATAGACTGCTAAAATCGTGATACTTCCTTTTATTTTAGCCACAGTCGAGTAAAAACATTGTGAGCCATATTGGAAATATTTTTGACTCGTAAAGAAAGTCACTGGGAAATATTGTATGCAAATTTCCGCTTTAATAACGGTAATATCACCAGAGAAATCTTCTGTGAAAAATTCGTTTATGTATTTATTTATTTTTTCTTTCAAAATGCAGCCTGCCTGTACTAATTGTAGTGCTTGGGGAAATCTGGTAAAACAATACAACACTGTTAATTTTAGTAGGCACATTTGAGTTATAGTAGTTGCTTATGAAGTATATTAGCTCTGTAATCATTGCAATCGACACAAAAGATTCATATTAGTTGGCATCCATATTGAAAGTACGAGATAAGCTTTCCATTTCGTCGCCATTTTGTAAAGAAACAAGAAAAATTCAGATAAAAACTAATATGAAACATAAATGGGCCAAATATTATCAGTAATATGATGTATATTCACTTTCTAACTGTTTTTTATACATTTGGCGGCAAAATTTATCAATAATTTTTTTTTTAATACTTAATTAGTTTTTAACATTGTAGAAAAATGAGATAAAATGAGGGCGTATTGAAAAATTACCATATATATACCACATATTTCACATTAATTTTTCTTCCGCATTAAAATTTTTATTCGTCTTTTGATTTCAAACTTACTAGAAAATTCAAATAAATGGTGAAGGTACTTTATATATTATGGCGTCCATATCAAGTTCTTTATACGCTCTATAATAGAATTTTAAGACACCATTTTAGAACTATTATAGAATTCGTATGACATTGCTCTGTAACTATCGCATAGAAATTCTTTACGACTTGTAAGAACGTTTACACAACAATTCTATAAATGTTTTCTACATACCTTACAGAACAACTTACAGAACTGAAAAGTTCTTTAGCACGGGGCCCATTTCTTTTGTATAACTGCTGTAAGAACGTTTTGAGAATGTTCTTAGAACAAACATTGCTCTATAAAATTTGCTGAGAAAACGTTCGCTCAACTTTAATAGAACATAAAATTGTTAGCTGGGTGTGGAAACGTGTGCATTGCATATTATGACGATAACATCTATTACAGCTTTTTGAATCGTTATATCTCAGAAACGATGGCTTGTAGGAAACAAGTATTCGAACATTTTTTATAGATAAAGATATGATCTACAATTTCTGTCTAGAAGTTTTTTATGATAAAACTTACTGTTTTGCTGAAAATCTTGAAAAACTCATTTTTTTGACCTTTGACCTTGAGTAAAATTTTTTCCATACATGGGAATTATGAAGAACTTGAAATCTTTATTTATAACGATGTTTTGAACAATTTTACTGATTTACAACTTGTTGGGATTTTATGCACCTTTGAAAATCTAGATTGACTGGACTATAAATCCAGCAGATATTGTTATGTAGTGAAATCATCTCAGGGCGCTTAATACGCGTTATAAGCTATCACTTTTCCTGAGAGTTTCTCTCGAAATAAAGGGAAAGTCATTGTGCTAAGCCTATGAGTGCACTTCGCACATTGAATACAGCCCGTTTATGTTTCGAAAAAATTGTATTCACGCCTCATCATGTGGAAAGTATGTTATATTGAATGTAGGTGATCGACATTTGATATATTGTCGTTAAATATTTTCTTCAACAATTGTATGTTCACTGTTTACACAATAGTTGTAAAAGTGTAAGAGTCAATAGATAAATGAATAAATAATATTAAAATTAGTTTACAGATTTCAGAAATTAATTCGTAGAATATGCACTATTGTGGATAATTTTGCATTCAAAATTCTACGAACATTATCTTCAAGCTGATAAGTGTTTGGAAGTCTTGAAATAACATGCTATTTGTTAAGAGAGAAAATAAAACTCTTCTTCTGATATCTCCTCATATATTGTATCTAATTCTGGAAATCTTTATCCTTACAGAACTTTTTTATCTCGTTCATTGATTCTCGATTCAATTCACTGCAGTGTTTATAATAATATGCAACTAGTGATAATTAGAATTCGTTTCGTGCTCCAGTTTAAAAGAAGTTTAAGTAAGTTATAAAATCATTCATGATCACTTATCACATAGTTTGAAAATATGAATATTTTTAATTCAATTAATTATGAAATTAGAAAATTTATTTTTTCTCAAACGTCATATAAGTGATAACTTTTGTGACGTTCCTCAATAACATTAAGTGTGATTTATATGACTAGGAGTATAAGTACTTATACTCCTAAGCGTATAAACACATTATAGTACTATGAATTTATTCACAATGGTATTTATTATTTATTTGTAATATTAATAGTAAAAGTACAATTAAGAAGATTTGCATCATTTAAGAATCCTCCACTTCTTGCAATATCAGTACTATTCGTAACAACTTTTCCAGAGTGAACGGCTTTTAAAAATCCATTACTTGTATCGGGTTCATTATATGAAGATTGTTCGAGATTTTCCGCGGAGCTAGGTTGAAGAATTCTCTTAGCAATTTTGGATTTACTTTGCACAGAATCTTCGATGTACCCGGCAACTGCATCAGATTTACAACCCCCATGCCTTTTCAGCTTAGTGATATCCACCCCACTATCAACAAGCATTGTTGCGGAAGTTCTTCTTGAGCAATGCCCTGTATATTCTTTCCAATTTGGAATCTTCAGATACAATGCCACGTCTTTTGCTACACTACCAATTTTATGGATACCCATAACAGCTTTATAACATTTCCCATTTTGATATTTCAAAAAAAAACGTCGTTCCCTAAATTCGGCAGGGCGCAAATTAACGTACTTTCTATATTTGTTTAGATATTCATCACCCAGGACGTTGAAGGTTCTACTCTTATTAGTTTTAGTGTTGGAAATGTTTATTAGCAGCAAAGAACCCATATCTTCAAGATCATGAACTGACATATTCACTAGTTCATCGCAACGACATCCCCAGATATGCCAAATACCGAAACTACCTAAAAAATTGAGTGTTCGTTAGCACAATGTGAAACAAACAAAATGTAACTTTATTACCTTCATCGCCAAATACTTTTCATCTGGGGCTTTAGACAAAAATTTGCTGAACTGTTCTCTTGACAAGACTCTCGATTTCTTTGGCTTATAACTTTCTCCTTGTTTTTTTAAAAATGCACGCAAATTGTTGTATTTTCAATGTTCACATTATGCTTCAAATTCAACACGGACCTTATCATTGAATAATGAGCCCACAAACTAGAACTCTTCATTTTCATTGCCATTTCGGTAAAATATGCCAATAAATCGTTCTCAGAGTATTGCACTACTTTTTTTCCAATGCACCATTTGTTGAACTTGACAAAGGCAGCTTCATATACTGCAACACATTTCGTCGGCAGCAAGTTTTGCATAGCTATTCTAGCTGCCTCTACCACCTCGGAAGGATCATTACACATTTTTAAACTAATTTTCTTCACCGAATTTGAGAGTATGCTTGACTAGACAATAAATATAGAAGGGAGTTCGACGCGCATAGATAATCACTATCGCGCTTAAAATGGGTGAATCATGACATTTCGCTCATACTGCCATACTCACACTTAATGTGTGTCTGGCAGGATGTTTGGCTCATACGATCGGTCTGGCAGCTTGCATAAGGTATTCAAATAGTTCCCTGAGTATCATATATAAAAATCAAGTGTGAAAAAATAAGGTAAGTAGGTCGAGTTTTCTTCCATTACTGAGAAAATAAGGGAAGTCTGGCGGCTCTGAGATCTTGCTCTATAAGGACTTACGCGATTCTAACGGATTGAATTATATTTTGAAAAATCAATTATAAATAGCACGCAAAATTAGAAAGTAGAGAAAAGTTTATTTTGAAAATAAAAATTCGCGAATTGCATCGTAAAAAAAAATTGAAACCAACGAAGGAACGTACCTCGACATTACCTCAATCCACTCATCAAATTTCAATATTCTATTGTAAAAAAAGTTCGCGAATACATCCCGTACTGATGGCGAAATAGATCGAGATTCAATTCGAACGGAATTGTCGTCACCACGAAATGCAGCGCCGTTGAGAAAAAGAATTGAAATCCACAAAGGATCGTATTTAAACATAAACTTAATGTACGTACCAAACTTCAACTCTCTAACTAAATCTGCAGAAGCTGTGGTGTTTGGCAATTTTTCGAAAACCATTAAAAATCAAGAAATATCCACGTAAAACTGGCAGAGGTAGGAAAAATTCAACCAAATTTTGATATTTTCGTTCTGCCCCGAAAATCACTTTAGATACCAAATTTCAGCTCATTTAGTAGTCAATAAGTAACGGAAATGATTCTGCTGCCTTTTAATTCGCCCAGTTTAGAACATAGGCTTTCCCTAGTATTTTCCAATCATTTCTGTTGTGTGCTTTTCGTTTCCAGTGTGTTAATCCTATCTTTTTCATGTCGTCTCCCCATCTCATCTGGGGTCTTCCTCTTGTTCTTTTTCCTATCCGTTGTCCTTTTGACTGGCAATGCTCCATTTTAGCCTGGTTATATGTTGTCCTGCGTCTTTAACTTTTGTTTTGTTTCTTATCCAGTTGTATTGCTTTTATCTTTCAATTTTACTCCTAACATTGACCTTTCCATGGCTTTTTGTTTCTTCACTATTTTATACATGTTTGCTTTAGTCAAGGTCCACGTTTGGCATGCGTATGTAAGAATCGGGAGTATACATTGATCGAATTCTCTTGTTTTAAAGTATTATTGGATATTCCAACAATTCTTTTTTTAGGACCCATTTTAGTTTTCCAACTCCTGCCCAGGCTAATCTGACCCTCTTTTAAATTTTTGCTGTTTGATTTTCGTTTTATTTTTATTATTTGTCCCAAGTATACGTAATCGTTGACCGCTTCTATTTCCGTGCCGTCTACCGTTAGGCATCTATTATCTTGTGTGTTTATCATTGGAAAGGATATTTGAAATATCCACGTGAAAATGGCGGCAGTTTGATACTTTCGTTCTTCTACAAAAAAATCCCAGGTACCAAGTTTCAGGTCATTTGATTCGATGGGAGCCGCTGAATATGCCAATATGTACCGGGGAAAAAATACACACACATGTATATATATATATATATATATATATATATATATATATATATATATTTACATTTAATCGCCAACTTCCCAGAAATTGAAGAGCTAGGGTTCTCCAATTTATTGAAATATTGTGAAATATAAACTAATCAATACCAAGAAAAACTAGGAGAAACAAAATTATTTCAGATTCATTATGGAACTAGTTTGCACATTCTATTTGCTGATAATCAGTTTGCTGGTAATTATATGGATATGGTTAAAAACAAAATTCACTTATTGGGAAAAACAAGGACTACAAACTCCTTCGCTCTCCTTTTTTGTGAAACACATGAGAATGGCCCTTTTCCAAGAGAACTCCTATGCTGAAAGAGACCTACTAACTTACAAATACTTCAAAGAAAAGTCTCTTCTACATGGTGGATTATATTTCCTGTTTCACCCAGTTTATGTCCCCATGGACCTGAAAATAATAAAACACATCTTACAAGTCGACAATGAACATTTTATGGATCGGGGTTTTTATGTAAATAAGCAGGGGGATCCATTGAGTGCCCATTTGTTCTGCCTGGAAGGTGCCAGATGGAAAAATTTGAGGAAGAAACTGAGTCCAACGTTCTCCTCAGGAAAAATGAAGATGGTTTTCGAGACACTCTTGGAATGCACTGTGGGTTTGAAAGTAGTTATGGATAAGCATGTGGATTCTGCAGTTAACATAAAAGATATAACTGGTGAGATGAACAATTAAAAGATTGAATTATTGCTAATAACTGAAGTGGCTTGATTCTACTAAAGTTGGTATATTTAATCGACGTCTTTACTAACTAATTAAGCCTAACTAACCAGCCAAAAACATATACGTCGTGTAAAAAAAGCAATTTTCGTAAAATCAAGGTGTCTTTTACTTTAGTTAATTTATAGTTTTGAACAATGTTCCGCCAAGTGTTATGCGACCTGTCATTTAACGAGGGCCGAGCCGATCCCCCACAGCACCTGTGTGCGAAACCTATGAAGCCCTTTTTTTTCACGAATCTTCATGTTTCAACTTATTTTTTTATTATTTGTTAATTTTAACCGAAACAAATGTTCTTGAGTTTTATATACTTCGACAATATTTTCCTAAATAGTTAAAACCAATTCGCTTCCACTTGTCTATTACTGCGCAAAATAAAACACGAATTAAATTTTTACATACTTTATTTATGATGTTATATCTAATTATATACTTAGATATTAATAACAAAATAGCTGCCTTTTTTCTAATAATACTGATTGAACTATTATGTATGCTACGTTAAAAAAAAAACAAGAGTCTAAAATGTGTAAAAATATAAACATACTTAAATTATATTATTTCCACACTTCACGCTTTTCTGTTTGCGAAATCCTCAATAGTTTATTGTCTATATGGTCTAATATGGCCTCCTCTATGGATGTTGTTGCTAAATTTGTTAATCTTTTCTGGCTCATTGTTGAGCGTAGGTATTTTTTAATAACTTTTAATTTAGAAAAGGACCTTCCCGCGCTTGCTGCGGTAATTGACATATTTAGCAAAAATGCTATGGTGATGTTACAGCATACAGCTGTCAAATTGTTTAAATATATAAATTCGAGAATTTTCACATCATTATTCAATTTTTTGAAAAAAGACTGACATGACCTAATTTCTTCACACAAATCATTGGCGTTAATATCCAATGAATCATTTCCTGAAAGTTTTTCCTGCAAACGATGACAGCTACTTCTTAATCGACTTTGATCTTGGTCATCACATATTTAAACAATGTTCCGCCTATTGTACCTACTTACTCCACTACAAAGAATATGTTGTTGTATAAGTGCAACAATAGCTATTTATGTAACAAGTCGGCTTTCGCCTCGTTGGACAATTTTGCGTACCGTGCTTAAAACACTATTTTCGCAACGAATTTCATACAGATTTTTTGTGAAGGCGGACAATTCGATTTTTTCATGCAGTTATTTATGTTTTAAACATATTTAAAAGTCATCTGGTAATCTGTTTCTAAGGCATTGTTTATGCATTGTTCAATGTTAAGGTTCTGTTACTTTGAAACGTCGCGGTATTTCCTACAAAGTTTTGTGAAAAAATCGTCAAAAAATTAGTGATAATGACGAGTCTTTGGATATTGAATAAGCTGCTAAAACTGCGCTATCCATGTTGGTGCCCGAAAAATCGGAAACATTATACTAGTACACCTACAACTTTGAAACCTGGGTTAA
>JARQZK010001455.1:570000-697500 GCA_030704885.1 Cynegetis impunctata | reverse complement strand
TACTGGATTTCAACAAAACAAAATTGTTACATTCAGGTAACAAAGGAAAACGCCTTGACCTTCTTGAAATTCTCGAAATAAGTTCCGCCCATAATAGTCAATTACCCCTTGTAAACGAACAAATTGATTTTCAGGTATCACCTTTGCTTTTGTCTGTTTTATAAATTACGATGCAATACTCTCCTGTAGTCAGTCTTGATAATGAGTTCATAACTCGAAACATGTCGACTTTTCGTTACTGCTAAATACAGTATCTAAATATTTTTTATTGTGAAACATAAGCCAAGTGTTTTTATTTTAAAGTTTATACTTTATTCTTCAAATATTATCGTTTGAAACATCTTGGAAGTTGACCCTTTCTAATACATCATTTTCAATGGCCATTATCGACAATGAATTCAAACGGTTTTGAGACATTGTTCAACGAAGACAGTTTATTAGTTCTACTACTCGATTCTAGATGGTTCTGTATGTATGAAGTATTTAATCAGTTGACAACATGCGTCGAAAGAAAGCAATTATATTGTTGAGGAATTTCATACAAATTTTCAAATAAAATTTTTACTCGATGAATTTTTTTTTCTTGGTGCGTGTACGGGCCCCCAGTCGATGCTGTGCCCCTAGGCAGTTGTCTACTCTGCCTAATGGTTAATCCGGCCCTGTTTAGACCACATCAAGTACATTTTCGGAATGTACCCAATATATATATATATATATATATATATATATATATATATATATATATATATATATATATATATATATGTTCAGAAAGATTTCCGCGGTCGGAAGTATTTGAAAAACTTGGTTCATGGAATGAACCGCGTAAAAGATTTGAAAAATCTCGACATTTCGGCTCCTTTTGCGAAGCCATCTTCAGGAGAATTAGAAGGGAAATAATTCAGACTCGTAGCCTCAATCTGCCTACTCCACGAATCGAATTAGAAGGAATCGGAAACAATACGATTGCGTGGTCTCAACCTGCCTACTCCACTAACCGTACTGCTTCCTGTCAACTCTGAAGTCTCAATCTGCCTACTCTTCAGAGTCAACTGACGGGCCGATCGTCGCGTGGCCGTATTTATAGGGGAAGGGGGCGGGTACTCACGCTCATCAGTGCGGGATGCACTCTGATTGGGTGTGACATGGCGACCACTGAGAAGTGGTTTCCATGCTGATGGGAGTCTGTGACTGTCATCTCTGGTGTTCAAACAATTTAGACGTTTTTCTATTTCTACAGCTTCACGGTAAATTCGGGATTTGAAAGATCGGACGGGAGCAATAGTTCTTGTATTGGGGAAATCGATAATGTGGCCTGTTTGGGTGTGATGTTGGGAAAGGGCGTTGGCGATATATATATATATATATATATATATATATATATATATATATATATATCTTGACTTTGTTGTGATTAATCAATTGAAGGACGAGCAGTAGTTTGTTTACTTATTGATCTACATCCTCTATATTATTAGTAACTGATAAAAATATTCGATGTTGAATAACTAGTATTTGGTGAACTCTATTTTAATATAGGAAGATATTTCATCATATTTGAAAAATCAAGTATTTATATATAAAAACTGATTAATGTAGAATACATCTGAGAAGCTATAATAACCAATACAACATGAAAGTTTGATTATTATATTGGACATTGGTTATGTGAATGTGAACAATGATTTTATAAAATGGGAAAGCCGCCGAAATAATATTTCTACGAAACTGATTTAATTTTATGTACTTGTAGACATATTCTATATGAATTTTGCCTTCCAATAGGCTTCAAATATGTCAAATTTCACATTTGCAATATCCAAAATTTTTTCTTTGCCTCATATATATATATATATATATATATATATATATATATATATATATATATATATATATATATATATATATATATATTTATATGAATATATTTACAGGGTGTACCAATCTTACGACAAAAAACCTTATCAACAAAAATAGTAGATGTCTTTGAGGTCCACATTTTAAAATCATTTCGAACTATACAGAGTGTTGCATAACTACGTTACAAACTAAACATATGATTTTTTAAATGAGAACCCCTGTATACTATACCAAATTCGGATTTCACTCATTTTTTTGAAGCTTTTGATGTAAGGTTTTGCTATGTTCAAAACAGAGTCTTTCAAAAGATATGGACACGTTCATATGAAAATCGTAGGTAAATCAACGCTCTGTAGCTTATTGTACATTAAAGAAAAGAATAAATTTTATTTTGCCTAACAGAGTTACGTGATATAATGCAATATATCCGTATTATATCAAATTTCAATTATTTTCCATTTTGTATACAGGGTGAACGGAAACTCGAACCTTTAATTTTCTTTCTTCTTTCAAATGGAACACCCTGTATTTTATAGCACAAATAGAATCTTCTATTATGTAACTTTAATTTTTGTCAAGCATTTCCTATACCTAAAGTTTATAAAAACAGAGTTATTTTGTAATATTTATTGTCAACCATAATTATTAACCTATTACGTATGTGAAAGCAATAAACGTTGAATGTAACAAAATATCCTAGATAATAATAAATTTTAATAAACAATTTTTTCTGAACATAACAAGTTACCAAAAGTATAACCCTAACCTTAATATTAAACTAAATGTTCAAAGTGTTAAATCAACCGTTAAAATCAATGTCAACGCTAACTGAGAAAATGGTATGATTTACAGCATTGCATTGATGTTAACGGTGATAACTTTGAACATTTAGTTTAATAATACGGTGAGGATTATACTTTTGGTGACTTGTTTTGTTTATGATAAATTGTTTATTGAAATTTATCATTACTTAGGATTTTTTATTACATTCAACGTTTATTGCTTTAACATAATAGGTTAATAATTATAGTTTACAATAAATAATACAAAATAACTCTGTTTTTATAAACTTTGGGTATAGGGAATGCTTAACGTGATTCTATTTGTGCTATAAAATACAGGGTTTTCCAATTGATACAACAGAGAAAATGAAAGGTTCGAGTTTCCGTCAATCCTGTATACAAAATGGAAAAGAATTAAAATTTAATATAATACAGAGATATAGCATCATATTACGAAACTCCGTTAGGCAAAATAAAAATTTACCTACGATTTTCATATAAACGTGTCCATATATTTTGAAGGACTCTGTACAACATAGCAAAAACTTGCATCAAAAGCTTCAAAAAAATGTGAGCAATCCGAATTTGGTATAATATACAGGGGTTCTCATTTAAAAAAATCATATGTTTAGTTTGTAACGTAGTAATGCAACACTCTGTATATTTATTTTATATTATTATTATATATATGTTATTTTAGATAACTTCAAGATATCTACTATTTTTGTTGATAACATTTTTTGATATCTCTTAAAATAACCCATATACCAAAGTTCATCGTAAGATTGGTACACCCTGTATATATATATATATATATATATATATATATATATATATATATATATTTATAATAATAAATAATAATAATAAAAATAATATATATATTTATGTATATATATATATATATAAATATAGATATATATATATATATATATATATATATATATATATATAAATATATATATATATATATATATATATATATATATATATATATATATATATATATATATATATATATATATATATATATATATATGAAAAACTTGATTCTCGGAATGAACCGCGTAAAAGATTTGAAAAATCTCGACGTTTCGGCTCCTTTTGCGAAGCCACCTTCAGGAGAATTAGAAGAAATACGGCCACGCGACGTTTGGCCCGTCAGTTGACTCTGAAGAGTAGGCAGGTTGAGACTTCAGAGTTGACGGGACGAGAAGCAGTACGGTTGGTGGAGTAGGCAGGTTGATACCACGCAATCGTATTGTTTTCGATTCCTCCTAATTCGATTCGTGGTGTAGGCAGATTGAGGCCACGCATCTGAATTATTTCCCTTCTAATTCTCCTGAAGATGGCTTCGCAAAAGGAGCCGAAACGTCGAGATTTTTCAAATCTTTTACGCGGTTCATTCCGATAACCAAGTTTTTCAAATACTTCCGACCGCGGAAATCTTTCTGAACATATATATATATATATATATATATATATATATATATATATATATATATATATATATATATATATATATATATATATATATATATATATATATATATATATATATATATATATATATATATATATAAAATATATATATATATATATATATATATATATATCTAAAATATTTTTACTTTGAATTAGACCCTTAGTTTCTAGATTAAATCAATAATTTGAATCAATTCTATATTTCTGTGCTATTTTAACTTCAATTTATATTTTAGAAACTCTGCGCAAATATCCACCTTTATCAACTTTGTTCAGAATCTGTACGAAAGATTACAAAGTACCTGGAACCGACTTGATTATACCTAAAGGGCTAAGATTGATGATTCCTATTTATGGCATTCACCATGATCCAGAATATTATCCAGAACCAAGTAAATTTGATCCTGAAAGATTTTCCGAAAAAAATAGAAAAACAATACCGGATTTTTCATATCTTCCATTTGGATTGGGACCGCGTATGTGTATAGGTAAATTTACTTCCGTACAAAATAAACTTCAAAATATTGAATTTATTTATAACAAATATTATGTAGGACTGGTCAACATATCGTTTTGTTTCTAGACAAGACTTTCCACCTTAATATTTCTATTAATATGAAATTTTGAAAAAAATCCAAAAATAGGTTTCAAATTAAAAATCAACCTGTTTTCTCAAAACTTTATACCAAACGAAAGATTCATGTTGAAAGTTTCATCTTGCATCACCAATGCATCTGTACATAAGTGTTTTCTTTGCGCTGAGATTTTATGAAATTCGTATCAGTGTGAAAACCGTTTTGTTGTGTAATATTTTTTCAAATGAGTGGGACGCATTCCTCTCATCCAGATACAATCTGATTCTATTATTATAGCATATTACCATCAATTATAAAGGAGATTTAATGGGAATCGAACTCACGATCGGCGATAGCCATGTGCAGTAAGATTAAACGCATGCTACGCGGCTATACAACATATTGAATTTTTGAATAAAAATAGGACTCGCTAATCTTGGTTTTATGAAGTCCTGAATGAAAAGAACTTACTAATTCATTCGCCAACGTTTCGTATATCATAATCGACTTCATCAGGATGTTGGGAATTTTGACATTACTCTAGACTCTAGGGAGACAGTAGCCAGTTTTGATGAAATTTGTAAGATAAAATTGAGATATGAAACAGCATAAGACATGAAACAAATTCTTTGACCCATTCTACACACCAAAGATTAAAATAATAATACCATATCATTTCTTAATCCACAAATCATTTAGAAATTTACCCATTTTGCTAGATTCAAAATTAAATAAAACTAAAGACTAGTGACATCTATGAAAATATACTTAATATTGTTTGAATCACTATATTAATTATTATTTTCATTATTGTTCAAACTGAAATATTAGCTCACCATCGGCGATAGCCTTGTGCAGTAAGATTGAACGCATGCTACGCGGCCATACCACTTGTTTGGTTTTTTGAATAAAAATAGGGCTTCGCGAGACCAAAATAAAAGTCTTGATCTTATCTTGGTCTTGGTACCAAGACTAACCAGTCTTGGTTTTACGAAGTCCTAAATATAAAAAATTGTGATATATGATAAGCTTGCAACGTCTTTTGTTGTTATTTTGTTATAATTATTTCCAAATGTTTTTAGGTATCCTGCATTATTAGAACGTAATCTCTTGATTTATAATTATCTAATGACTTTTTTTTGCCATAAATATTGTTCAGTTCTTGTTATTCATTCTTCAGTCTGCTCATCTGCGTGCATAGGTAATTGATACCATCACGGCATCAGACCACATTGGATGCTCATCATCATTTTGCACGTTGGCCATCCTTTTTCCCTGTTTCTTCCATAACTCCTCGCTATTGAAATATATCTATACTCTGATCAACTTGTAGATTGAAACGAAGAAAACAGTCGCATGTTGCTACAACGTAATTATAAATATTAACAGAAAACATTTAGGATGTATGCTTTAAATAGGGAAAATTTATGCTAGTAGATGCATAAAAATATAATGATGAATCAACAAAAAAATATTGTTCTTACCATTCAGTAGATTACAAAAACTTAACACAACGAATTATTCTAACAAAAAGGCATAAACACGAAACTTATCAGCTCAAAAGATACAAGTTGAAATACGCAAAACCCCGTTAAAACTTTAAATGCCTACTGCCAACTTGCATTCCCTTACCTAATCCATTTCTAGGGAGCAACAATAATAAAAAAAAATTTTATGAGACGCGTCGATCAAATCTGCAAGTTGACTGGGGTATTGAGATGCCCAATGGAGCAAAACAGTTTATCGAAAAATAACGTTAAAACAATTTGTACAAATAAAAGAAACTTGAAGTCATTCTCAATAAAGAAAAATCTAACATCGGAGAAAACAGTGGTGTTTACAAAATATTTAGCGACGAAAGTCCTGCTTTCTATATTGGACAAACAGGAAGGAATATAAACATTCGTGTTGAAGAACAACAAATTGATTTTCAGGTATCACCTTTGCTTTTGTCTGTTTTATAAAATAAGATGTAATACTCTCCTGTAGTCAGTCTTGATAATGAGTTCATAATTCGAAACATGTCGACTATTTTTTACTGATAAATACAGTATCTAAATTTTTTTATATAGTGAAACATAAGCAAAGTGTGTTTTATTCTAAAGTTTATACTTTATTCTTTATGATGTTTCACCAAGTGATGTACGAGAATTCAATCTCAGTTAGAACATTTTGTCTTTTATGAACACTTTCCATTTGAATATTCTATGTGATAATAAAACGATGAACAAAAACAAAACTGGAATTTACTACGTTTGTTATCACAAAAATACTTTGAAAAATATAAAACTGCGATTGCAATTTCGGTCACTAGACCGTCACTTGAATTCTTAACTCATTCGGTCTATTGACCGAAATTGCAATCGCAGTTTTATATTTTTCAAAGTATTTTTGTGTAAATTATCACGTAGTATCAACGGATTCCATCAACTACTACAAATAATAAAACAGCAAAATACTGATTAAAGAACTGGTATCTATATAAAATATAAACGTTTAATAAAAATGTTAGAGTTGTAACATCATTCACAATAAAAAATGTTTTCCTTTAAGATCTTCCAGACTTTAAAACAAGTAATTTGTGAAAAATTGATATTCAATGAGTGCATGATATTGGTAGTAAACTTTGGTCAAGCAAATTGAATTGAGTTAACTAATTTTAACTCTCTGATAGTAGAACATAAATATAAAATATGAAAATACTCCCATTGCATATAATAGTCATTTTTCTTCTTTTGGAATGATCTAATAGACGTAATTTAGAGATGTGTATAGGTACTATATTTTCTTTATGACCAGTAATAACCACTTGAAATGTGAAGTGTACGTGCCTCTAGCTCCGCTTCATTTCTTAATTATAAAAAATGTTAACAGTCATGCTATAGGGGAATTGTGCTCACGATGACATACTTTTTTGTTTTGAAGCAAGTATTTGAAAACTGAGAGGTGATATTCAATAAATTCAATGTAAAACATTAAAAGCGCTTATTAACGAAGCACAAAAATAAATCCTGACTCTGCAAAAAATGAAATAATTGAAATATATTTAAAAAAAACTTATGATATCCATGTAGGTAAGATGACATACACATAGTCTAAGTTGACGTATCCAATTAGCGGTGCATAATTCACTTTTGAACAGCTTAGTTGTTGGTGCAATGCTAGAGTATGGCACCACATCTTACATAATTGGTAACATACCCAATGCTTTCCTCTTTTCGATTTACTATATAAATCGTTGCAATAGAGACATGCAGCATTGGACTCATCATCTTCATCATCAGCGTCTTGCATGAAATCCTCTTCAGGTTCGGCATCAGAATCATCCTGAAGGATAACGCGCATCACCTGCTTTCGAGCTCTAAGGCTTTATTCTATTCGACCTGTCAGTTTTTCAAATTCATATGCCAATTTTTCAGCAACCACTGATCAGTGGTTCTAAAATCTAAGGAATCTCTATTCAAAATGAAGTATATGGTCCACTAACTGTCGTTCTATTACTGCTCCAAAAGTAGGCTTCAAACGACCAAGATTTACAGAAATATTCGCATTGTGACGACGAAGCGTGGCATGCGGCACGTTGAATGTTTCCGAGAACTTAAGCCACACCATCGTGTTTTCTTTGGCGCTTTCAATGGCCTTCGTCATATCTTCTTTTGGCAAAAAAAAAGAATTTATTTTGAAATATTCTTACTCAACGTGAAGTACTTCAGGGTAAGATGACATACTATGTCATCTTGAGCCGTTGGTTGCTACGTCATCTTTCCCTACGAAGTATAAAATGTTTGACACCTTTTGTACCTTCCAATTTTCATGCTCCTTTCATCATTCTTTAGTATTCATAACGCATATTAACCACAGCTCATATAAAAATACTCAAACACCACCAAAACTTACCTGAAATAAATTTATCGGGACAAGCAGTTTCAGCAAAATAATATTTTCGAGCAACGAAATCGTAACAATGCATACAACCGACAAATAACGCGACGTATCAGTCACGTGAGTTTTGAGGGGTAACACCACCTTTGAGCAAATGTGTAAACGATGTATAGGAGCTTGTGGCGCATATATTTAAACAGATATCAGAACTATGTCATCTTACCTGAGTATGTCATCTTAAGCACAATTCCCCTAAACAACATTTTACTTGACATTCAATTCTTCTTAATATTATTTCAGGCATGCGCTTTGGACTATTACAAACAAAAGTTGGTTTAATCAAGCTGATTATGAACTACGAGTTTACTCTGAGTGAAAGGACGAAACTGCCGTTGAAATTTGATCCTGAGAGCCTGACCATAGCTACAAATAAAGATTTGTGGTTGAACATTGAAAAAGTTTAAGTATTCAGAAGAATGAATTTCGTTAAATCAACACGGAATGTAGAAAACCAATTATATTCGTTCATTTATTTACTCATTGAATGACATTGATTTTCTAGATGAATAAGTATTCAGGTTGCTTAGAACGTGGCTATCATGAAGAAATTTTCTCATTTAATGATTCTGACAACTTATCAATTTTTAAGTTCAAGTAATTTTTAACGAATAGTATTGAAATATTTTAATTGAAAAACGCATTTTTTTAAAGTATTTATTTATATTGATTCCTGACTACACTGTTAATTCATTTTTAATTGTTATGAGTAAATGTTTTCGTTGTGGCATTTAATTTGAAATATTTTTGAAGTTCTTGTATCATGTTGCTCTGATAACATCAGAAGTATTTTCAAAAAAGTAGAAATTTCAAAATAATCAGTTTTAAGTTCAATATACTTGACTATGATAATAAAGAATTATTATTATTATTCTTTCGTATATTCATGTTTGAAGCATCGTGACGCTATGGCTACTTGCAGCTAGTAACCTCACGGTTCCAAAAAATTATTATGAAATTATTATTATAAGAGGTTTTATTCTATGTAATTTCAATCTGAAACATATTCAAATAATTATATTATAAAAGTGAAAAAAAACTGAGCGGTTAACAAAAGTATATATATATATATATATATATATATATATATATATATATATATATATATATATATATATATATATATATATATATATATATGTTCAGAAAGATTTCCGCGGTCGGAAGTATTTGAAAAACTTGGTTCTCGGGATGCACCGCGTAAAAGATTTGAAATATCTCGACGTTTCGGCTCCTTATGCTAAGCCATCTTCAGGAGAATTAGAAGGAAAATAATTCAGATACATGGCCTCAATCTGCCTACTCCACGAATCGAATTAGGAGGAATCGGAAACAATACGAATCTGAATTATTTTCCTTCTAATTCTCCTGAAGATGGCTTCGCAAAAGGAGCCGAAACGTCGAGATTTTTCAAATCTTTTACGCGGTTCATTCCGAGAACCCAGTTTTTCATATATATATATATATATATATATATTAATATATATATATATATATATATATATATATATATATATATATATATACAGTATGGACCACCCGGAACTGCATCTATCGATATCTGAGAAACTGAATGTAGGAAAAATTGGAAATTTTGGAAACTGCCTAGACGTCTTGGGGCCTATTTAGCTAAAATATTTTCATTTATCGGGCATTTTCGGTTATACCGAAAAAAGACCCTAAGTCGCTTATTTTGAATGGGACACTTTATATATTATTAGATGTTCTACCCACGATTCTAGATTTTATGTACCTTGTCCTATACCTAAGTCTGAGTGTTTTCGACACACTTATTTAAGTTTTCATATCAAAAATGACGATTGCAAGTCCTAATATATTGATCCATTGGTCCTATAAGGAAGCCTCATTACTTACTTTGGGTTGAATTCCTTGTTCCTTATTTTAATAGATTTCGTATAATATTTGAATAACTAATCATACAAGGTGTTCAAAAAATAAGATCTAAAATGATGTATCGAAAACTGATGAAAATCAATTTTTTCAAATGGAAACACCGCACTTTCCTCATTTTATAGTATTTAGCATCAAAAATTAGGCTAACTTTGTTTGAGGTTATCTATACCTACCTAAAATTCTTAGTTTTCGAAATATTGCCAATTTTAAATTTTTATATGGCGATTTTCCATTTAATCAACTACAAACAATTAGATCTATCCTAGACCGTATTTGGCATTTCAAATCATCGTAATGGAACCCCGTTTAAACTAAACAAACGAAGATTAATTAAACTTATTTATTATTTATAGACAATGCGATAATGTTATTTCAAGCACATGTGATACATTTGTGACACCATATCCTCGACCTTATCCTCAAAAACAGAAACACATGAATTTTAAAGTTGATTCGTTAGACAACTTGGCCCTGGCGGATCTTCGAAACCTTTTCTATCAACATTATGGGGGTACCTACACATAATGCCCATTCAGTCAATAATTATCTGGAAAACTTATCTTATGATCAATGGATAGCCAACAATGGACCAAATTTTTGGCCACCTCGCTTCCCAGACCTATCAGTACTCGTTATGCATTTGTAGACCTGACCAGTCAATAAAAAGAGCCACCCATGAACAATTGCGACTTAGATGCGCAAAATTTCAAGAAGTTCAAAGACAATTTGAATTTTTCTTGCCTGTATTCTATTGTAGCTTTACTTTTTTTTTTAGCAATAACAGGTCATTTGGGTTTGAAAACGGACTTTATTAAACAGTTAACGTTTCGTCACAAAATTCTTTGAAGAGCGAAGTAGCCTGTCTAGTGTACCATCGAGTGTGGCACTGATATCGAATTTTCTAACATTCTTCTTCGAAGGAGGAAGGGGAATTCGATGCCACCGAGTCTCATGAAATTAGCGTTCTTGCTCTATAATTTAGCGTTTAGTGTTGATTTTATTCACAATCAATTTTTTAAATGAATTTTACCAGATGTTTATTTTCTTTATCACACACGCTGTCCCTGTTTATGGCACCTAAATATTCATTTTCAATATATATAAATATCTTCTAGCTGTGCGTAATAGTGCGTATCACGTCTGTGTCGCGTGGCTAAGTACCAGCCTGCTGACACAGAAGCATATTTTACTTTATTTTTGCTTGAACACTATCGTAAAATCTAAACTACGCAAACAATGTTATCTTCGAAATTACTAGTCGGATTCCAATAATTTGTCACGAATATTTTGAATGGACTTCCAGATTGGACAGAATCTTCATAGATATATGATTCCCTTAAAATAAAAGAGCTTTTTGTGACGAACTCTGCCTTAAAGATGAAAGTTACCTATATGCTCTCTATAAAAGATCTCAAGAAGGCCTATAAAAAATCGGCGACAACAAACACAAGTTGAATAATAATCTATTATTTTATCAATCTGTGTATCAACCTTAACATACAGATATATGTCATCCACGAATTTTCAATATACCGTTTCGAGTTCCAAAGCTTATCTATAGAAGGAATTTGAATCTCTCTCACCGTCAATAAACGTTCATATAAAATGTAACGTTTATCCGTCGACGTTAGTTGCAAAATTAATTTCCAGGAAAAACCCTTTCATTTTAACGGCATATATCAGTAGATATACCTTTGCCTCAGAGTTCATTCCAAATATTGATCAAAGAAATTTTGAAATCGGATGAGAAGTTTCGGAGATTATCCCCTCCATCCAAACATAATATCGTCTATATATATTAGGTGTATATTTGAATTATTTTGCATATGCGGTGTTTTCAATTATTTATCTTTTATCAGTAATAAAACTGGTTATGTATATATATATATATATATACGTATATATATATATATATATATATATATATATATATATATATATATATATATATATATATATATATATATATATATATATATATATATATATATATATATATATATATATATATATATATATATATATATATAAAATAACAATTGGTAGGGTATTTAAAGTCGACTTGCTTATCATTTATCTAATCGTCCCCAACAAGCATTCAAAAATGAAAAAGGTATTTGTCATAATCAATGTTCAGTGTCAGTGGGCTACAGTAGGTAAGTTGAACATAAACTTTTTGAATAAAATATTATTGGTAAAATTAATGAAAAAAAAATTTTTTTCCGCAAACGTCAAAAAATGACGACTTGTTCAAGTTCTCAATGTTGAAGTTTGATTTCACAGACGTCCTTTTGTTTTTACTTTTTTGTTTGGCCGTGAGCGTACAAAAAAGTACACTTTTTTGTACTCTTACAGCAATTTCAAGAACGTCGGGCGGCGTACAGTTGGGTTCCGAATCCGACATAATGTAATCTGTAAGGAAAATTTTATATATTTTAATACAACAAGTCATTTCTTAATACTCGTGTACTTACCAAAACAGGTCCTATAATGGGTAGATGAGTGACTTTAAATGTTTCTTACAATTATTTTGTTGAATTATCAAATTCGTGTTGCCTTGACATCTACAAACCTAGTAAGCACATCAATCTAGTTTTACGTTTTTTCACGTCTAATCCTTTTCAAAGATATTATCTTGATTATATCGTTTGAACACCGTTTGCGGAAAAAAATCGCATATTTTATTCGGAGAAAAGCACTTTTTGTGGCTCGACTAAAATTGTTGAGAAACATTTAGTCTCACCACAAAAAGTATCACTTTTACTCCTAATAAAACAATATACTATTTTCAATTAATAGGTGATTGATTAATATTTTTAACAGAGTAATAAGTAAAAGTATTCTTCAATAAATCACCATTAATAATATGTAGGTATATGATGGTTTCATTTCAAAGACAACTCTTTTCTTTTTTTTTTCAAGTAGGTAAATGATAATACTATTATAACTCTGTTACTTCTTCATTTTATGATAAAAGAACTATAATACGGTAACAAATCATCCCGAAGATATTGTGGAAGCTATTTTCTAATTTTAAATTTCTGATCACATATTGGGTAGTTTGATTTCAACCACTGGTCACTGATAATAAATTTATTTTATTGCTTTTCTAGTTCGTTCTAATAAAAACTGCTATGAAGAAAAATTTCAGATCCATTCATTAGTAATGAAAAAAGAAAAGAGCCTTCAAGATAATCAAGTTTATCAAGATATATCTTTGAAATTGAAAAAGATTCTTCTTAGCCTTGGTGGATTGCCTGTTGAAGCATAGTCTGAATTTTTTTCTCCAAACTTTGATACTTTTACGACACCCTGTATATTATGAATAATTTTAGAAACTATTCCAATTTTTGAAAGTCACTATTTTGGCCAAAATATTCTATGCCATATAGCGTGGAAAACATTGTGAATATATATTACTATCTATTATTCAATCATATCTAGATGCATTTAAAAATTTCGAATTGTGCAAGGATAATGAGAAAAACACATTATTCAATATAAAATTGATTGATAAGTTGATGAATTACTTGCTCCGATAAATATTCCTTCCAGATTGTCTTTAGAATAAACAGTTAACACAATTCCGAGAATATGGAAACATTGAATACATTTAGTATTCTAATGATCAGTTCAATCTTACTTGTGCTATTATGGATGAAACATGAATATAGTTATTGGCAAAAACGAGGAGTTGAGTATCCATATCCACACAGTTTCTTATTTGGCCACACTAAACGCCTGCTCTTACTACAAGACTCTTTCGGCGTTACTTACTCTAAGATATATAATGCACTGAAAAGCAAACGTCTCGATTTTGGAGGCTTCTATTTTTTCCTGAAGCCTATCTTCATGCCAGTTGATTTGGGGATAGTGAAAAGTATCATCCAAAATGAAAATAACAACTTTCTGAACCGCGGACTATACATCAATGAAGAGGGTGATCCAATGAGTACTAACTTGTTTAATTTGGAAGGAAAAAAATGGAAACATCTGCGTGCCAAACTCACTCCCACATTTACATCCGGAAGAATGAGGATGATGTTCAAAATATTAACAGATTCCGCTAGTCGGTTACAAAAAGTAATGGAAGAAGAAAAGGGAAACGTGGTTAACGTGAAGGAGTTTTTAGGTGAGTCCGTTTTGTTCCTATGATCAAGAATAAATAAATACATAGAGGATAACAAAAAGAATTCGAATTTATAGAGGTATCTGACTGTGGAATGAATAAAATCCATGATTTTAAACTATTAGTAGTTTCGGATTGTTTGATAGCTTCAAGATAATACCTACTGCAATGAACAATTTGGTGAATTCTGAAATTCTATTTATATTCAATGAAGGCTAGTAAAAACAAAGAAAACTCTTGTTTAACTGCTCAAGCTTTCGTCTTTCTATAGGACACCTTTGGAAGCCTATAACATGGAGTTTTTTTGTAGGTTGAGATTAATAATAAAAATATTAATGTTGCCTAGTCACTTCAGGAAGAATAAACTTCAAAAATGTTGGTGAAAATGAAGAATGCAACATAAATTGAGATAAAACAAAGAGGTCACACGACAGATGAGAAATGACAGCTCAGAGGTTGGCAGTTCCACCAAGTGTAATCACTTTGTTGTATTCTATTATTTCATTCATTATTTTCATCCTCACTTTTCATGTTTATTTTTCCTAAAGTAACTAGGCAGGATTATGCTTAATCTCAACCTACAAAGTAAGTCCATGTTTCTTTGCTCTGAAGGCCTCGTCAGAAGATACACCTGAGTTACTTTTTTTATATTCCCTTTGTGGTTATGAGCTTCTGAAGACGTATTGAAGACGAATGCTTGGGAAGTTAGGCAAGATAACTCTTTTCTTTAACTAGACCACATCACCACCATCCTATGAATCCGAACTGAACTTAATCAGGGACTAAATAATACTTTTTTTTAAGGTTCTCCCTTTTTCAGAGACTAATTGAAAAATCGCTCATTTTTGCGTAATATTCTGCTCTAGGTTTAAATGTACTCAAATATGCTGGAAAACCCAGGATACTGATGTTTATCAGATAGATTATGTTTATCATATAGATTATTTATCAAAAAATTTAAAATGAGAATAGACTTATCCTTCAATGTTCAAACAACAAGACAATTTACAACTGAAATATGGTACCAATAAGTGAATTAATACGGATTACGTTGGATAAGTATATAGATCAGTAATATCCTAGAATTTTTTTGTCTTATCTCACACCCAGTCCGTCACTTTCGTTATCTGTATAAGTTTATATAGGTTCTTCTGTCATGGTCTACTACTCCATCGTCCAGCAGCAGATCTTGGACTATCTTCATCTTATTGCAGCATTTTCTGCATGTAAGGTTTATTTATTTATTCAATCATCCGGACCTGCCATTTTACATTGGTATACTAAGTAAATTCAAAAATACAAAAAAATTTTTTTAAAAAAGATATCCATTGTACAGCCCCGCCTTATTCAAGTATGCTCTCAGAGAACTTTGTCCTGTGAGGAGACCTGTTATAGTGATAGCTTGGTGTCTGCTCAGGTTGAGTAGTTCTTCAGTTTTCACTTTTCTTTGATGTATATCTGTAGCTTTTTGCAAGAAACTTTTTTGTTAGTTAGCTTAGTTATTCTAGGTGCGGATTTTGAACCAGTGTATGCTATGATTGCAACTTGTTGATTGCTTTTAAATCCACCGTATCCTGAGTCCCACACAAATTTGAGGTTATTGTGTTCTTTCAGTTTTGTCAGTTATTCATGGTATGCCATAAGCATTCCGAGTGATGATTTCTTAAATTATAAAATTTTGCCTGATTTTAATAAGACTGAAATTTTTCACATAAAACTATCATGAACTGAATAATTCGATAGTTTCGTACCATTAGAATTCATTAATGAAAAGAATATATATATATATATATATATATATATATAAATATATATATATATATATATATATATATATATATATATATAGATATAATATATATTTAAATATATATATATATATATATATATATATATATATATATATATATATATATATATATATATATATATATAAATATATATTAATTTACATAAATATTAATACCGATATTTATGTAAATTGAAATTATTTTGTAGAACATATCTTATTCAATTTTGAGAAACAAGGTAAACTAGATATTGGGTAACTCCATGTTGATCCACACTGTTTCTCACTTATCTTATGTAAACAATACCTAAGCGCCACAATAAAGATTAATTATTTTTTATCAATACCGACATATTTATGCCTTAAAATAATTGAAATTTCGAAACTAGCCTTGAGAAATTTGTTATGCTGCAAATTATTTAAACTACCAAAGGAAATAGAAACAACTTAAAAGTTGATTTTTTCGTATATTCATAAATCTGCAGAAAATTTAGCAGATTTATGAAAATGTTTCAGAAATGCAAAAGATACAGCACAACATTATCATCTATATCTGAGAAAAATCAGTCTGCACCAGGGTATTAGTCTTTTTGGGTGCGATTCCCACTCAAGCCTTAGGTGTTGTGTTTGTCTCGATTTGGGTATTACAATTTATAGTTAAATGTATCGAAATACGGACGTGCGGATATGTAGAGTAAAAACCTTCGTTCCATTCCATTCACAAACAAAGAATAAGTGAGACTTATTTATCTTTCATTATAAGCTGAAATGATTTGGATATCATCGATTTTATGTTTTATATCGCAATCGCATGGTTCGAAAAGGACTGAAAATAAGAAGAAATAGCTCTCTAATGTTGAGCCTGTGATGATAATTATTATTGATGAAGTGCCTAGAATTGTTCACAGTGCTTCGTTAAGTTTTCGAATTATTATATTGTGTGTAGTTAGCTTTATATTGTTCTAGCATTGATGTCGGCTCATTTTATATCGAAATTAGATGTAAATTTCATTTCAACAAATATCATTCAAAGTTTGAATTTGCATGCACATTACGGGCATATTTTTACGCATTAGGTACAGTTAATTTAGTATCTTCTATAGATATTTTTTAATAACAAGAATTGTGATTTAACTTCTTATATATGAATATATATATATATATATATATATATATATATATATATATATATATATATATATTTATATATATATCAAATATATAAAATACTCGTGTCACGGTGTTAAAAGTTGAACTCCACCGAAATGGTTCGACCGATTCTCATGAAATTCTGTGTGCATATCGGGTAGGTCTGAGAATCGACTAACATCTATTTTTATCCCCCTGAATGTTAAGGGTAGTCCACCCCTTAATTTATATTTTTTATTTTTCAGACAAAATTCTCTGTTCTATTTTTTTAATACAACATTCAAAAAGACATACAACCCCTAATTTTCACCCCTCTACGATCAACCCCTATTATTTATTTGTTAAACTTCTCCGAAATGGCTAGACCGATTCTCATGAAATTTTGTATGCATATCGGGTAGGTCTGAGAATCAGCTAACATCTATTTTTCATCCCCCTAAATGTAAAGGGTGGTTCACCACTCAATTTTTATTTTTTCTTTTTCTGACAAAATTTTCTGTTCTATTTTTTTCATACAGCATTCAACAATGCATACAACCCTAAATTTTCACCCCTCTACGATTAACCCCTATTTGCATTTGTTGATTATAAACTGTAATATTTTTCGGAAGATTTCTATTTTCATTTTCTCATGACTATAAAAATATAAATATGAGAATAAAAATTCCATCGCAATTTTCTTTTTTTTAAATTTTATCCACAGATCCGCAATAGGGTTGCAAGATGACAATCGAAAATAACAATAGTCGGTCTGAGAATAGGTCTTAATATATTTTTCATAACCCTAAGTGATTAGGGTGGTTCACCCAAACATTTTTATAATTTTTTTGGCAAAATCTCTTATTTTCATTTTTGTACGATGTTGCATTAAAAAATACATACAACTCTTAATTTTCACCCTTCTATCAACAACCCATATTTTGTAATAGCCATTTTAATAATTTAAACAACATTTGCCGGGTCAGATAGATTGATAGATATATATATATATATATATAATGATAGATAGATTGTTCAATAGATATATAGATATAAAAATATATAACTATCTAGATAGATAGGTAAATAGAGATACATCGGCAGATAGATGAATATATAGAAAGATAGATAGATAAAAATAATGTATATGGCAGAACAACGTTTGCCGGGTCAGATAGATTGATAGATATGTAGATAGATAGATATATAGATAGATAGAATGATAGATACATAATTAGATAGATAGATAGTAAGATAGTTAGATAGATAGAGACACATCGGCAGATAGATGAATAGATAGAAGGATAGATAGATAAAAATGATTTATATGGCAGAACAACGTTTGCTGGGTCAGATAGTATATATATATATATATATATATATATATATATATATATATATATATATATATATATATATACATTTATATATATATATATATATATATATATATATATATATATATATATATATATATATATATATATATATATATATATATATATATATATATATATATATATAAATGTATGTATTACAATATCTATATATTCAATATGAAAGTATCAAGAAATACCCTTTTACGAAGAAAGTAGTGAAGGGGATGAAAATGAATCATATACAATATTATTGAGCGAGAAAGATTATATGGAAAGTGGATTCAACCACCTCTAGTCCCTCAAAAGCTGGACATTATCCAAAGAGGGTATTCCTATGTGTCTGGTGGTGGTAGGTTATGCTATGTGGTGGCGTTAAAATGTCTCCTGCATTATGAGATTTTAACAAACAATGAAACGATAAATTCAGAGAAGTTTTGTTTTTAGGTAGACGAATTAAAGGCAATAATTGATCAAAAACTTCCAGAAATAGCTTTAATTATTCTTCAGAATCGATACGAACCTTTCACACAACTCAATATATGAATTTTTTACAGATTAGTGCTGAAATGGTTTTGATAATAGTAGCTACTAGATCTACACTCATATGTTGTTTGTAATCTATGTCACATTTTCGGAAATATAGCGCGTGAGTCACTTGTTCGAATCTGGAAGTGTCGTTACTAGATCTACACTCATCTGTTGCTAGTAATCTATGTCATATTTTCGGAAATATAGCGTTCATCTGACATGTTCGAATCTAGTAGAGTGACTGCTAGATCTTTAGTCCTATATTATTCGTAATCTATTCCACATTTTCGGATATATAACGTATGAGTCCCTTGTTCAATTTTTCAAACTTCCATCGTACAAGCACAGAGAGCTTCTGGGATTAAAACTGTGTGATATTTCAAAATTCTGTCTCATTTGAGTAAAAAAATTATTGGTGTTACATATATATATATATATATATATATATATATATATATATATATATATATCTATATATACATATTATATGTATAGATATATATATATATATATATATATATATATATATATATATATATATATATATATATATATATATATATATATATAAACGAATTTTTGTCTCAGGAAGATACACAACAGATGTGATTGGAACATGCGCCTTTGGCTTGGATTGCAACTGCCTAGAAAACCCCGATAGTGAATTTAGGCAAAAGGGAAAATCCATTTTTTCCAGGAACATAGTACAAAATATAAGACTGCTGTCTATCTTGATTTTCCCAAACCTTATGAAATTTTTCAACACGCAAATATTCAGCTCCGATATTAACGATTTCATGATGAATGTGGTCAGGGACACTGTATCATATAGGGAGAAAAATAACATATCGAGAAATGACTTTATGCATCTACTCATTCAACTTAAGAATAGAGGACGCCTAGTAGATGATGGCAAGCTTATGGATGAAGGTATGAACTCCAAGGAAAATACGATTACCTTGAATGAAGTAGCAGCACAGGCTTTAGTATTCTTTGCGGCAGGATTTGAAACATCTTCAACAGCGATGACTTTTTGCTTGTTTGAATTGTCCCGAAATAAAGATATACAGAGTAAAGTGAGGAAGGAAGTAAGAGAAGTTTTGGCTAAGTACAATGGAGAACTATCGTACGAAGCTGTGATGGAGATGACGTACTTGGAGAGAGTGATAAAAGGTGAATATTGTCTTCAATATTTGAAATATATTATAAGAAAAGACGAACAAAAACAATCAACTTTTATTTGAAAAACAAATCATTCCAAGGTTTACTGCGCCTTTCACCACATGGTGGCTTCATCAGATCGATTTGAATACTTTTGGTATCTCAGTTTACATAAAGTTTAGTCAAATATGTGTTTTTCTGATAATATTGTTGAGAAATTCAACCACGTCGGTCTCATCAATTACAGAAAAATTCTAAAATCTTTATTTATATAATTTTTCTGTACATGTGTATGTGCCTGAACCGATTTTGATGAAATTTTTTGTGTGTGTTCCAGTGTATATATTATATATATATATATATATATATATATATAAATATATATATATATATATATATATATATATATATATATAAAGACTAAAGTATGAGCTTTAAAATAAAATACACTTGGCTAAAATATTTAGATACTGTATTTAGCAGTAACTAAAGTCGACATGTTTCGAGTGATGAACTCATTATCAAGACTGACTACAGGAGAGTATTACATCCTATTTTATAAAACAGACAAAGGCAAAGGTGATACCTGGAATACAATTTGTTCGTTTACAAGGGGTAATTGACTATTATGGGCGGAACTTATTTCGAGAATTTCAAGAAGGTCAAGGCGCTTTCCTTTGTTACCTGAATGTAACAATTGGGTTGTGTTGAAATCCAGGAAATGATTAAACTTTATTCAATGTTCGGAGAAGCCAGTAGTAATTTTATTTTGTAAAATTGACTTTTTATGTTCTTCAACACTAATGTTTATATTCCTTCCCGTTTATCCAATATAGAAAGCAGGACATTCATCGCAAAATATTTTGTAAACACCACTGTTTTCTCCGATGTTAGATATTTCTTTATTATTGACCAAGAATGACTTCAAGTTTCTTTTATTTGTACAAATTGTTTTAACGTTATTTTTCGATAATCTGTTACAAATTTTGCTACTCAAACTCGGAAAATAATCTATTGGGAAGTATTTTTGTTCTTCATTAGTAGTTTGCGTGGGGTATACTTTCAGACAGGTACTTTCTTCGTTTTTTCCCAATGACCTTATCGATAAGACTTTCATTATAACCGTTATAGGTGGCTAATAATTTAATTGTATTAACTTCGGTTTGAAAATTTGTTTCCGATAATGGAATAGTGAACAATCTATGTATGAACGAATGAAAAGCACCGAGTTTTATTTTAATGTGTTGGTAACTATCGCTGCGAAGGTTGGTTTTCTATAAATGTTGAAAGTAAGAGAATTCAAATTCCTAGCAATCTGAACGTCTGAGAAATTCAAGGTACCGTTTTCGTTTTCTACTTCTTTCGTAAATTGAATCGAGTTGTAGAAAGCATTTATATGTTTTTTGAAGAAATTATCTAACTGCCTATCTGTACCGGTCCAAATATGGAATTATTTTATTTTAAAGCTTATACTTTATTCCTTGTGATGTTTCACCAAGTGATGTGCGAGAATTCAATACCAGTTATATATATATATATATATATATATAAATATATAAATATATATATATATATATATATATATATATATATATATATATATATATATATATATATATATATATAAAAATATATATATATATATATATATATATATATATATATATATATATATATATATATATAAATATAATAACTTGAGGAAAGTCAAACTCTGCTGTTATTATAGAATTGGAATTAAAGATCTTTTAATTGATTTTAGAAACTTTGAGGATGTACCCTCCAGTACCTCATCTAGACAGACAATGCGAGTTTGATTACAATATACCTGGAACTAATATAATTCTGCAAAAAGGTACCAAAATGGTAGTTTCTCTAGTTGGTTTACATTACGATCCAGAATATTTTCCTGATCCGGAAAAATTTGACCCTGAACGTTTTTCTGAGGAAAACGTCAATTCAAGACCGGATTTTTCCTATCTTCCATTTGGTAATGGTCCCAGAGTTTGTATAGGTGAGGATAATTATTGTTGTTATTTATGGAATGAAAACCAAAAGTATACATAAGAATTTATGGAGATATATTTTAATATTTTTCTGTCAAAAAGTACTTTGCTAGCGAGGTCTGTCGCAGGACAATTTTCCTAAAGGTTCTGCTGGTAATTTTTCTCTTTAGAAAATTTTCAGTCAGGAAGTTAAGAAACGATAACTCATCAATAAAATCGTTTTTCAACCATCAATATCCTGTAACTGCTAAGAAAAAAATGAAGTATCTATTTTATTATTTTTCATTAAGAGTTCTATTTCACGAAAAGAAGTTGTTATTTATATCATTTTCTTTCAGGAATGCGTTTTGGAATGATGCAAACTAAAGTAGGAATTGCAACACTATTAAACAAATTTGATTTCACATTGAATAAGAAAACTACACTTCCTTTAAAATATGACACATCCGCATTTGTAACAAGTGCCAGAGGTGATATTTGGTTAGAACATAAAACATTATCAACGACTTGAACAACTGTAGATATATTCGATAACCTTAACTGCCAATGCTAAAAAATTTTGAATAAAGTAACTAAACATTAAAATGAAATTGCTGTGATATTCATAAAAAACCAGTGTTTAGTACAGTATGTTTAAATAAATATTGTTTTGGATGTGGAAAGAACTTCAATTATACATTATACTCTGCTGGTGCTGCTCAAATTTATATATATATATATATATATATATATATATATATATATATATATATATATATAATCATAAATGAAAATGCATACATTGTATCAACATGTAATATTGATATAAAAAAACCACCTGAAAAGGTTTCATATGAATTATTTTTCTCATTGAAGAAAAAAAAGACTTCGTGCCTTATATTTCATACGCAAAATACAATTTTTGAAAATGCCAGTACTGAACAATTAAGTAATTTTCGGAGAAAATAAAGAGTGTAACTTTCGAACTGCAACTTGATTCTTTTTATTGACAAGATCAAAACGACTAATTATTCAAAAATTTCTATCCTCAAGTTTTCATAAAAATTGAATTAACATTATAAAGTGAACTGAAAATCTATTAATGTAGCCGGGAATTTAATTCTAATGATGTTAACTCCCAACTAATACTACTGGCCCAAAGTCTACGATAAGACAGTTTTTTTTAATTCCAATTATGTTTGTTTCCTATACCTCTAAGTTCTTTTTAAAAAATCCCTTTTGTTCATCTCAGAAAATCCCCGATCTCCTACGAAGTCAATAAACAAGTAAATTTTATAAGCAGATGATCCATCTCGAAGGAATTAGATACGCCATTTATGAGAATTGCCAGTTTTGCATTGTTCAAAATACGTCTTTGTAATGGTATTTCCTTCTGGGGCACATGTACTTTCACATGACACAATTCTCAAATTGCAGAAGAGAACAATTCGTTATATGTATGTTCTGAAAAAGAAAGCGCATTGCAAACCTTATTTCAAGAAAATAGTATATTTAGACCGGGAGATGGTGACATAAAATATTAGGTCATTTGTACCATTATGGCGGTTCTTCAGGGGTCTAATTACGTAAAGGCAAAAAGGAAAATGATGTTCATAGCGCTGGTACCGGCGGCCCAATCGCGTGAGCGTTAATCGAACGCGTCGGATAAATAACGAGTGTCGAACGGTTTGTTCCACAAAAATGCTTCCCACTGAGCAAGAAACATCATAAGTCTATTTTGTGATGTTTTTTTTAGAGACTTTTCGTGATGTTTATTTAAAACGTTAAAAAGATATCTCCTAAATGTTTAAATGTTATAACCAACTTCATTCACATCCATGTTATGTAATTAAAACATATTTTAGATGTACACAATACTACTTGAATTCGCAGTGATATACACATGCTATGAACTTCTGTTCAGCAACTTCCTTGAGGAAACATCCATACGATGTTAATTTGTATAGGTCTCACTAATGTTACATACAGAACATTACTGCAATATTACAAATTAACATGTTTCTGAGATGATCACATTTTGTAGTTACTTTTACAACTTTCGAACTACTCTTTAGTAACTTCCTGCGACTGGGTGAGCTGTTTGAATGATGTATTCATAAAATTATAAAAAAGAAGAAAACAGAAGACGAAAAAAACAATGACAAGCATGATACATGGCGGATCGTGGCGTGCAAGTAGGTTATAAGTGGTGGCAGCGTCGTTTTCAGTTTCGTGGTTTTATTTCAGTAAAAGCATTTTCTTGTTATAATGGACGAACAACAGTTATCAGTAAGTACTTATTCCATAATCATAATGACTAAAACTAAATTATACTCATTTCAATACTTTAATCGGCTATTCAACATTGAAATTCCGGGTGGAGGGATATACCGTTGATATACCGTAACGTTTCGTAAAGTTTTGATAGTTTCAAATTTTTATAGTTTTAATATTAAAAAATTATTCTAATAAAAATTCTGTAAACCAGCTATAAGGTATCAGTAATTTTTATCAATTCAGTTTTAAATCGTGTTAGGTTATAGCAACTACAGCTTGATATATATACAGTTGCACACAAATTCAATTTTTGTTAAGATGTGTCATATATCACTTTCCACACTTGTTATGTAATATGCTTACACTATTATATTTTTTTAGGTTGGATTCCCGGACAGGATATTTGTTTTTAGGTTGGATTTCTTTTTCTGGACAAGATATTTATTTTAAGGCTGGATTTGTTTTATTTTTATTTTCAGTGTTCTATTTATTAATAGTTAATATACTATTTAAATCTTCTATTGCTTTTTTATTTTAAATGTACAGGGTGAACAACTAAGAACGGCTGTAGGCCACATCTCAGAAAAGAATATTGGTACAAATGAAAAACATTACATTTTGGAAAGAAAAATCGCTTGAAAATATTTATGAGTTTCTAAAATATCCACTAGGGGTGGAATGAGCAATCAAAATCATAATACTGTGATTATCTCCAAAAAAGACATATACCAAAAGGTGACCTAAAAATGCAACTTTTGAAATCTTTATGATTGTATATTTAGGATACCTTTAGTTTTTCTTTCTTGGTGATAATCACCTTATTATATGTTTTCAAGTGTTCTTTCCATTCCCTAGTGGATATTTTAGTAACACAGAAATATTTTTCAGGTTCATTTTCCTTGAGGTATTTTTTTTAAGTTGAATCATGATTCTTTTTTGAGATATGACCGGCAGCCGGCGTTTTTAGTTGTTCACCGTGTATTTGCTGAAACATCTATAGGATGTAATCTAGAATGTTTGAGGTATATTATTTAGAGGTTTAAGTAATATCCATACAACATCTAAAAGAATATACTGTATCGTTTTTGAAATGTTGCATTCAGTTCATTGGTAAGATGTTGTTTCATAGACATTGCATCAACATGTACTAGATGTTAAAAGGCATTTCTGAATGTAACAGAAATGTTGCTTTTAGTTCATTATAAAGACTTTCTTTTGAGGAAGTTCTAGTAACATCACAGTAATGTAAAAAGGCAGCGCTTTAACATCGCTGAGAAGTTCAGTTGTAACATCACAAATGTTAACAGCCCTAAGCTGGGCATAAGCGGTTATGAAGATGTGCATGTGATGAAAACAAGAGGAAAAAAGGGAAGAACATTAGCACAATGTGATGTTAAATTAACGTGACTGTAACAATTATTTGCATAGTGGGTTGTATTTTCAGATAGTCGAAAAAAAAGAAGTAGGCGGTAGCGTAATGCCATACTTCTCGGGTGTGACTTACAGCCCGCCATACCGACGCGAATACATTAATTTAAATAAAACAATTCAACCATTTGCACCAGGCTAATTTTTGCATAGCTATCTTCGTCGAGTAGCCATTCACGAAAATCACCTTGCCATACTTTTCCGACAGTTCCCAACGGCCGCCATACCACTGCAAAAGAGTAATTTTTTTTTTCGCCAAACGATATGTACCATTATTGCATTTGAATTTTTGGAAAGTATTTGACAAAATGTGACCGTTATTAATTTTCCCATACTTCCAGTAGGGGGAAAAAGTGCTGTCATACTTGAAATACTTATTTATTCGACACGTTTTAAAAATACGACTGTAAAATCATTTTTTACATCATGGCATCATTGTATTCTCTTCGTTTGGATGCAATTGTATCTAAAAAAAATTATTATAGATTGTAACTATGGGGCGGACAACTCTCGGACCTCTAGCTAAAAGGTGAAAAAAAAAATTTGACGATTTGTACCAGTATGGAATTTGGATTTTTGGAAATTATACGATACAATGTGACCATTATTATATTTGCCATACTTCTAGTAGAGGGAGAAGTGGCGCCATACTGGTACAAATCGTTCGAATTTCGAATAAAATCTTAGGATTTTGAAAGAATATTGTTCACATTCGCCACCTCTCACAGGTATGGCATTATCAGACTTCTATTTTTGATCATACAGAGTACTGTTAAAAAAAGTTTCAGGGTGGTAAAAATCGTTTGGCGAAAAAAAAAATTTCTTCTTCGTAGTGGTATGGCGGCCATTGCGAACTGTCGGAAAAGTATGGCAAGGTGATTTTCGTGAATGGCTACTCGACTATGGTTAGCTATGCAAAAATTAGCCTGTTAAAAATGGTTGAATTGTTTTATTTAAATTAATGTATTCGCGTCGGTATGGCGGGCTGTAAGTCACACCCGAGAAGTATGGCATTACGCTACCGCCTACTTCTTTTTTTTTCGACTATCTGAAAATACAAGCATTTTTGTGGAACAAATCGTTCGTCACTTGTTATTTATCCGAAGCGTTCGATTAACGCCCACGCGATTGGGCCGCCGGTAGCAGCGCTATGACCATCATTTTCCTTTTTGCCTTTACGTAATTAGAAACCTGAAGAACCGCCATACTGGTACAAATGATCTTATATTTTGTGTCACCATCTCCCGGTCTAATTGTTTTATAGGAGTAAAAGTGATACTTTTTGTGGCGAGACTAATTGTGCTTTTCTCCGAATGAAACATGCGATTTTTTCCGCAGTTACAGTGTTAAAACGATAGAATTAAGATAATATGTTTAAAAAGGATTAGATGTAAAAAAAAGCGTAAAACTAGATTGCTTTGCTCACTGGTTCTGTAGGTGTCAAGGCAACACAAATTTGTCAATTCAACAAAATAATTGTCAGAAACAATATTAAGTCACTTATCTACGCATTATAGGACTGTGCGTTTTTGGTAAGTACCCGAGTATTAAGAAATGACTTGTATTAAAATATATAAAATTTTTCTTACAGATTACATTATGTCGGATTCGGAACCCAACTGTACGCCGTCCGACGTTCTTGAATTGTCAGAGTACGCTCACGGCCGGACGAAAAAGTAAAAACAAAAGGACGTCTGTGAAATCAAACTTCAACTTTGAGAACTGAGGTTGAAAAAGTCATCATTTTCTGACGTTTGCGGAAAAATATAATTCTAACTTCCTTGGTCAATTTTCGGAAACAAACAAAATCTATTTCTTGATAGACCTTATTACTCTGTAGAAGACTAGTATTTTGAGCATGATTGATCGATATGAGTACATTGAAAAGCACAGGCATCTGCTCCGAAAAAAAATTTAACACTTTTTTAACACTTATTTCTATTTTCGGAAAAAAAACATCAATAAATTGTGTCACTTTAAAGACAATAGCATATTCTGATTTGACTGATAAATTTGAAGATTTATTCACGATGTTTAATTTTTTAACTTCCTTGGTCAATTTTCGGAAACAAACAAAATCTATTTCTTGATAGACCTTATTACTCTGTAGAAGACTAGTATTTTGACCATGATTGATCGATATGAGTACATTGAAAAGCACAGGCATCTGCTCCGAAAAAAAAATTCAACACTTTTTTAACACTTATTCCTATTTTCGGAAAAAAACATCAATAAATTGTGTCACTTTAAAGACAATAGCATATTCTGATTTGACTGATACATTTGAAGATTTATTCACGATGTTTAATTTTTTATCGGCGTTACTATTTACAGAATCGATGATATTCACTTCTTGTCAAATATGCTTTGGATATTATTAAAAAAATTATGATTATCAATTTGAGTAACAGGCAGTGAATTAATTATCCCAATAACCTGTTTGTCATCCAAATACTACAGGGATCTACACAGCTTAACGCCGGTTCCTATCGGCCAGTGAGGTTGTAGACTATGTACATTACTTGTATAATTGGAGAATTATAACCACTGAAAACTCATGAACTTCACTCGGGATTCGAACCCGGTACCGCGTGTGCCCTAGACTGTTTTACAATCGTATAGACCACAGCCAATTGGCGTAAATACATTGCTTTCTACGGTACAGCTGAGCCTTATCCTGTGCTAGGGTAAATAATGTAATATTAATATGCCATTTTTAATATTTCATTTTTTACTGCTATACAGCGAAGCGCTCTGCTGTAACGCAGTAGAACATTGTTCACTGCATTAGAGCTGACACATGCTGCAAGTGTTTGGCACTTATTTTGTTAGTAGGTCAAGATCTATCCCACGGTCTTTTAGAATAATGTCGGAATTAAGTGTTTTAAATCAAATAAAATCAATTTGTAACCAAGAAGATTCAATAACTGAATATGCCTATAAAGATAGCAATAAATATTTGGCTACGATCTGCATCAAAATGGAAAGAGAGGTGGAACACAGCAAATAGGATGACAATTAGATAAAAAATTTAAGTTCTACTAGATCGTGATAAAGGATATTTTAGTTTTATGTCTTTATCACGACCGTAAATAATATGGATACTATACAGGGTGTAAAAGTATAAGTGCAATAATTCTATTGGGCTATAGAGGAGGTCAAAACATGAAAAAACACCATGTAACATATATATGGGTCGAAACTCCTCTGTTTTCAAGAAAAACATGGAATTTTTCATAATCATACCTTATAATAAGGCAAGTAATTGAGCAACTCTTTGTTGGACTTACGTCAGGAGTGGAAAGGGTTCAAGCAGGCACACCTTCGAAAAACGAGTCTATTTCCCAAAGAAAAAGACAAAGGTGTTTACAAGCAAATATAAATTTGGATAAACGGAACGCTAAATCGCACTGACAATAAAATAAAAAATAAAACGAAGTTGTAGTTTTGTCTTCTTTAAAAGTTTTTGCTATATTTCTTGTTTGTTATTTAGTGTGGTCTATGTAAAGGAAATTTTGAAAAAAAATAAGCAAATTAGACATTTTGCTCTTGTTTAATGAATTAATAAAAAAGGGGTTCAAAATCGGATTATTTTCTCTTCAAATTTACTGTGTGACGTCTTCCTAATTTAAATATAAACTATCTTATCTTATGAATTTTTTATATTTGATACTATGTACTAACAGCCCTAGTAATATACAAGTATTCACTTACTTTCCAATTAAAATTTAAAAAAATTATCTTAGTAACATATGAGTATTTCCCGACGGTGTTCTTTCATTTGCAATGCATGCTATGGGTCAAAGACGAACTTTGCTGTAGTGTAGTAAAGAATGTCATCATAGCCCGGTCAATTTAAACATTCGAAGCTACATAAATTCCCATCAAGCTGAAAATCAGTAAGGTTGTTAAAAATATGATTGAAAATAAAATCTGAAAGTTCCCCATCTTTTCCCTGTATGGAAAAAATTTTATTCTAGGTCAAAGGTCAAAAAAATTAGTTTTTCACGATTTTCAACGAAACGGTGGGTCTTATCATAAAAATATTTCAAACAAAAATTGTAGACCATAAAATAATCTACAAAAAATGTATCAATACTTTTTTTTCTACGAGCCACCGTTTTTGAGATACAACGATTCAAAAAGTTGCAATAGTCATAATATGCACACGTTTCCACGCCACCTATGAGGTAGTGTACTTAGCGCGTTTTTTTTAACGTGGTTTCCCCGGTAGGCGTACTCCACCGGGCAGTTGTGATCCTGTTTAATTTGAAACTATTGCAAAATTACGAAAATTTGTAAATATTGGAAAAGATAAAAAGCGATGTAAATTAAAAAAGTGATGAATTTTATTCGTCTGAATTGTAACCGTCAAACTCTTCTCGTTCTTCTTCTTCTTCTTGTTCTTCCTCATTCTGATTGCAAGTAAATTGCGTCAATAGCGATGTATCCTCGTAGGAATCAAACGAATCCTCCTCTGTTAGTGATTCAACATTGGAGCACGACCGGCTTTGACAGTTTGTACATGCCAGAACACAAAACAGTCCGACTTTTTTGCAACCACATTTAGCACTGCATCCCTTTTTGCAGTTGCAAAAAATTGTGTTCAGCAGTTTTTCCGGTGCAGGTGGGAGTAAAGTTCGAACTGGTTCCAATGTATTGTCGACCAACTTCCAACCCCAGTCTGTAGGGTCTAGCTGATAACCAAGCCACACTTGAACTTGGTAATATACCCGAAGAAGATGTTGATGAGCAGATGAGGTTGGAGGAAGTGAAGCTAATTGAACTTGCTTTTTGTTCTTAGTGTTTTTAACGAAACATGCATATCCATGCTTATCTAAGCAGGTAGTTTTTTAAGGAGCTCCGTACATAGAAAGAAGAAAGCGAATGCCGTTGGTGATAACTTCTTCTTGAGTAGAATTACTGTTTTTAAAAACTTCAGCACATTTAACAAAATCTAGTTTTTCAAACATTTTGAGAACTGTTGTTTTACCCCTCCTGTAAAATGCAGATGTCGTATCACAGCCAGTTATTGCCTGTAAAAATAGTACGTGATTTTGACACTTTGCAAAAGTGGATAAACTTTTTGATGAATATATTTCCGATTGATGTTGAGCTTTTCCTGGTTTTAAGAAAAAATAGTATTTTCGGTTGGAGTTCGAGCAGTGAGTAATACAAGTAAGTCTACATCTTCACCAACAACAATAGTTGTATTTGTCAAATTGAATTGCTTCATTGCTGTTTCAATAATCAATACATCAGCATCATTATTAGCTTGTTTTACCAATATATTTTCAGCAGTAAACTTTTCTTTCAACATGGAAATAAACCGAGACTTGTTGTGAGTATTTGTAAGACATTTCTGTTTACTGGTTAGAACTGTCATATGTTCATTAACTAAAACATCAGAAGATGAAGATGTTGCTAAAGTTCGAAGACGTTGTTCTGCAGCTTTGATATTTCTCGTGCAATCATCATAGCCATCAAACACGACAGTAAGTCTGGAACCAAAATGTCGACGTACATACTGAACTTATAACTTATAGTTAAAACTTATGTATATTTTATATTTTAAGTATAAATTACAATAACCGATAGAAAAATATTTCAACATATATAACAACTCTAGATAAGAGATGTATATACGTGGCGCACTCATGCATATTATGACGATTGCAACTTGTACAACTTTTTGAATCGTTATATCTCAAAAACGGTGGCTCGTAGGAAAAAAAGTATTGCTACATTTTTTGTAGATTATTTTATGATCTACAATTTTTGTCTGAAATATTTTTATGATAAAACTTACCGTTTCGTTGAAAATCGTGAAAAACTAATTTTTTTGACCCTTGACCTTGAATAAAATTTTTTCCATACAGGGGAAAGATGGGGAACTTTCAAATTTTATTTTTAATCATATTTTAAACAACTAAACTGATTTTCAGCTTGATGGGAATTTATGTACCTTAGCTCTCATTTTTAGTTCTAAATTGACCGGGCTATCATTCAAACAGCGTTAATATAGTTGGATTGCTTACTGTGGTACAGCGGCAAGCTTAGCTGTACCGTAGTAAAGAATGTATTTACGCAGCCGGTGTATCCCAAATCCTTTCATTTACAATTCAATAAAATTTGAAAATAATAACTCGTGTAGATAATACTCATTGAAGAAATGTGAGACCTTGGTATTCTTATCATTGAGATATTATTTAGTTTAATCATCTTGGCGAAATTTGATAAGCATGTGTTATTTTAAATAAAGTTTATTATAGATGACCCAGTTCGTAGTGAGTTCTTAAGAACACTAGTATGAATAGCAATTGAATGTTAACTGAATTTTTATAACTAATCAGGTCATCTGAAACTGCTGACCATATGTGTGCGAGAACTTTTTGTTTCAGATTAAGAAAAATTGAAAGATGATTATTTCCTTGACGTTTGATACTTCCATTGTTGCTATACTTCCCCTTTTATTTTTACTATGCAAACAACGGTATTCCTTCTGGATGAATATAGGAGTATTAACTCCACCAATAACTTTCCTGGGCCACTTAAGAGATGTGGCACTTTAAAAAAAAATTTGGCATTGACAATGCTCGACGTATACAATTTTTTGAAATCTAAGGATGTTCCCCATGGTGGAATTTATAACTTTTTTGTCCAGTTTATGTTCCAGTTGATATAAAAATCATCAAGTCGATATTGCATGGTGATTTTGAACATTTTACGGATAGAGGAATGTATTTCAATGAGAAAGATGACCCTCTAAGTGTTAATCTTTTCTATCAGGAAGGACTGAAATGGAAACAGCTCAGATCTAAATTGTCACCTACCTTCACCCCTGGAAAATTGAAGGTAATGTTCGAAACTATTATTCATTGTACGAACGAAATGGCTGTTATTCTGAAAAACTCGAATGGAAAAACGTAAAGGATATTACCTCAAGATATGCAACCGATGTAATAGGAAATTGTGCATTTGGTATTGAATGCAATAGTCTGAAGGAACCAAATAATGATTTTCGAGAAAAGGGTGAGTAGATATTCATGATACATAAATTTAATCGAAATGAAAACAGAAGTTTTGCTCTTATATTAATATATAAGTCTATTTTGCTTTCAAAGAAGACATGTTTGAACGTAAGTTCTTGCATATTGAGTCATCTTCTTAAACAGAGTGGAAACACCTACAAAAATCCCAAACAAGGGTCAAGTGCCACATTATTTTGAAAAAATCCAACGGTATTGAATCTGTCGATCTTGGAGGCCATTCAATGAAATCTTTTCCACAAATCGAATGTTCTGGTGAATACTGATTTAAAAAGTCACATACATATTGTTACGGAGAGCCTTCTTTTAGAAAAAACCATCAAGATCTTGAATCTGATCATAATATTTTCGACTATCATCTTAATATCTCATGTTAGTAATGTATCAAATGATCATTCGAGTTCTGAGAAAATCGTTTCAATAATTTTTGTAGGGAAAATGAGCAGAAAAAATAGTTTCCTTTTTTTATAGGTCGAGCCTTTTTTGAAAGAACACGCATAGAGAACTTCATGTTATATTTCTCAGAGAATATTCCAGAATTGATGAAACTCATACGACTCCGTATTAATCGACCCGACGTTTCGGATTTTTTATGGGTCTTATTGAAGATACTATTAGTTTCAGAGAAAAGAATAATATTTATCAAAATGATTTCCTACATCTGTTGATTCAGCTGAAGAACAGGGGTGAACTAAATGATGACAATGAACTTCTGGGAGAGGAAAATGTATTCGATGGAAAACTTACTTTCGAAGAAATTTGTGCACAGTCTTTTTTGTTTTTTCTACCAGGTTTTGAAACAAATTCATCGACAATTTCGTTTTGCCTCTATTTGATGGCGATTAATCAAGAGGTTCAGGCTAGAGTGCGAAAAGAAGTATTATATGTTATTAGTAGAAACAAAGGAGAATTAACATACGATTCTTTATCACAAATGGAATATTTGGAAAGTGTGATAAATGGTTAGTATAACGACTCAATAAGGCAAACCTGAAGATGTTGAAAGCGACGGAAAACTTATAAAGTAATTGAAGGTTCGATTCTGATGAAAATTCTAATTAGGTTAACAACAGACAGTTAAGATTGTATGCTCATATCTCTATCAGCAGATATAGACATAGTTCATAAGACAAAGTGAAAATTGTTATCAATAGTGTTTCATTGTAAAAAAAATTGCACGCGTACAAACTACCTACACATGTCAGAAGTGAAGCTGCTTTGGCAAACTAATTTTTAAATCTCTTTTCTTCTAAAACTAAATTTTGAAATATTTTCATTTGACATTTTATGAAAAATAGTATATTAAATTTTCAAATGATGAGTGGCAAATTGAAATACCACATGTTATTTGTAAATATTAAAATTTGCTGACCTTCAAACGAATTAACATAAAAAGTTGTAAATTAACAAAAAGATAAGTAACAAATATACCTATTACTTACTCTGAACAACTGCTTCATATAGGATGATTAACAAATTTATCACAAAATATTCATTTATAAATTTAAGTCACTGTATACATACTAATGATAATGTAAATATATAAAAAAGATCTGCATTTACTGTAGTTTAAGACGTTATGCTACAGAATTGCCATCTAAAGTCTAATATTCAACTACTAAACGAAGACATCAACAAATAGCGTTTATTTTTTCTCGATATCCCTTTCTTTCTAGCTCTCTCTCACTTGCTCTCTCCCTCCTCTCGCTCAATGGCAATGTGCTTCATGCTACGTTCGCCCTTTCTCACTCTCTCAATCGGTATCAATCGCTCTCTCCCTCTTCTTGGACGAAAACCACATCCGTTTCATCCGTAAGAAGTTTCACTTCAAAAACGCAAGAGCGACAGAGCTCTGTTACTAAGGTGGTATTTTTCGCGAAGTCCATCGCGTCGAGATTCGATTCGAACTGAATAAATTAAGGATTAAAAAACCACACTTTAATGACAAATCAAAATAAAAATTTGAAAATAATATATTTTATTGAAGAAAAAATTCAAGAAGTGCATCGAGTGCTGAAGAACCGCGCTTTAATAGAAAATAAGGATATAGAAATATAATAACGGAACTACAGACCAGTGTGCTCATTCTTGATCCCTCCCAACATATTCTACGTAGAGAAATAAGACTTATTCATCAATCTGAAATATTTTTTGGAGCAGTCTTGGTTTATAACCTCATTTTTCTCGAATATGATGTCTCAATCATAATTACCAACGTATTCTATTAAATGTTATTGAACTAACTGAGAATACTCTACAACCATTCTACAGAAATAGTGAATGTTAATTTTTTGTACGTTACATGATGATTTTTATTTTATTACTTTTGATTTGAAAGATCTTGTTAATATGAGTTGTATAATTGTTTATAATTCTATATGTAACTAATTGATTGGGCCGATACTTGATGAAAATCCATAATAATATTGTCAATAAAACTTCACAGTTTTTGATTTTCACAATATTTTGTTAACTTGACAATTGCTTCGCCAATGCACAGTGGCTTCGTCAGATGTATAAAACATACTAACTTTTACAACGAGAATATTGTTTTTTTTTTTAATCGAGGTGAAAACTTCAAAAGCGATACCGGTTGCGAACCCGGCCTGTGTGGGATTCAATAGTTGTTATATATAAATATATATCAACATTGCCTACCCACTAAAAACACCTCTGTTCTTTCGGTTTCCGGGCATAAGCCTACTAAACCTCCAGTCTCACACTTAGATTAGGACTCTCGTGCTGCGGTCAGCACTAGAACCTGTTCCCTTCCTTGTGTCTATATTTCAAGACCCAAGTGTATATCTCTCTGCGTCGCGTCGCATTAATTTTGAAATCAAGTAAACATACCTGACGACTGCCCGTGGCATTCTCTGTCGACTGGAAGTATGTTCGCTTCATCCCAGGTTGGTTCGATCTTGAACAATGCTCATCACTCCGACCTCGAGATCGAACATCCATTTTCACACTCGTCGTCTGTAACTGCCATTACTCCGACATCGAGATCCAATATCCATCTTCACTCTCGTCGTCTGCAACGAGCATCATTCGTCTTCGAACCTGACGATCTAGGTCCTTCTTCACTCCTCGTCGTCTTCGGTTTCAGTGGCTTGCCGTCGCATTCACCGCTTTCCCAGTGCGATGCTGCTTCCTCGGTGGTCTGGTCTCGAGTGCGCGGATGAGAATATTGAAAGATGTGGGAAGGGAATATACAATAAGAATGGGGAAAACCTAAACGTAATTACTTAGCAGGTAGAAAGTACAAACTGATAATGTCTTAGGAAAACACAATAGGCATAAATATTCAAATTTTGGATTGATTGGGCCGATACTTGATGTAAATTAATAAACATATTAAAACAATGTTTAAAAATAACATATTACACCTTTATTATAAGAAATAACGCATGACGCACGTTTCGGTGGAACTTCACCTTCTTCAGATGCTAATCTGAATCATTAGCATCTGAAGAAGGTGAAGTTCCACCGGAACGTGCGTCATGCGTTATTTCTTATAATAAATATGTGAATTGTTATTTTTAACCATTGTTTTAATATAAATATTCAATATTATAACTGGAAAAGATTAAACAACGGTAAACTATTCATATCTAATTGGTCATTTAACAAATTATTGGGTTTTTGCATACTTTTAATTTCAAGAGCTTCTAATAAATTGAGTTTATAGCCTTTCTTTTCTACATGTAATATTTCAAATTCACTATTAAAAATATGATTTTGTTCTAGGAGATGTGATGCATAAGTAGAATCTAATTTTTTTTTTTTTTTTTTTGTGTCAACTTCTTTTATGTTCTGATATTCGAACTCCAAAGTTCCTGCCAGTTTGGCCAACATATATTTTAGGACATGAACCACAAGTTAGCTTATAGATCCCTGATTTATTTTGTTGTATAAATTTATCTTTTGAATTTTTAATATGTTTTCTAATGGTATTCTGAGTTTTGAATGCTCAATATACTCAATTTATTAAAAGCTCTTGAAATTAATAGTATGAAAAAATTAAATAATTTGTTAAATGGCCAATTAGATATGAATATTTCACCGTTGTTGAATCTTTTCTAGATGTAATATTGAATATTTATGCCTATTGTGTTTTCTCAAGTCATTATCAGTTTGTACTTTCTACCTGCTTAGTAATTACGTTTAGGTTTTCCCCATTCTTATTGTATATTCCCTTCTTTCATCTTTCAATATTCTCGTTGTAAAAATTAGTATGTTTTATACATCTGAAGAAGCCACTTTGGCGATACAATTGTCATGTTAACAAAATAAAGTGAAAATCAAAAACTGTTTTATTTACAAAATTCTATATGTTTTTTGATTGTAATACATTTTCTTCAATTATTCAATCCGAAAAATATGATCAGCTTATTTAATTTCCAGAAACTCTGAGAATGTATCCGATATCTTCGATACTTAACAGAATTTGCACAAAGGACTATAAAGTTCCCGGTACGAACTTGTTGTTGAAAAAAGGGCAAAGAGTATACTTACCAATTATGGGAGTTCACTATGATGAACAATATTATCCTGAAGCACAAAAATTTGATCCAGAAAGATTTTCTAATGAAAATAAGAGAACTACCAATTCAACACCTTTCTTTCCTTTTGGAGATGAACCAAGAATTTGCCCAGGTACGTAACATATGGTGTAAAGTCTAAAAATGTTCCACCATAAACCTAAGAAGTAGTTTTAAAAAATAGTATTGTTTCAAATTGAGGAAAATTTTTTCCAGCAATTGGAGGGTTTACATGTGGGTTCAACTTTATATCTTCTCCTGAGAGAAATGTTTATAAGTTACTTAAAAATAAATACTTCAATCACATCGCGAAAGAGATACTTGTTGATCAAAGTCAATTTCCTACATTAATAAATTAAGTTAACAAGGAAAATTCTCCAACAAATAAAAAAACTATCAAACAATTTTCCAAGGGAGCTGGTTATACGTACTTTGCAACGAGAATTCTACATTCACAATCCAACGATGTATTATAGTAAACATGAAGCCACCCCGACCCAAAATCTGCATTCAACTGTTTCGATCTCATTAGATCTCATCAGTGCAGATTATTTGAGTCGGAGCAGGATACGTATAACCAACTCCCTTGGAAAGTTGTCTGATAATTTTTTAAATTATTGGAGAATTTTTCTTGCTAACTTTATGTGAATTATAGTTTTTTTGAATTGTACGATTTGTCCAGAGGACAATCATTTTAGCATCATTTAAATTTTGTTTTCAGCTTGGTAGATGTTGCTATCTCTCATTTATATTGTTAAATAGAACATAGATGAGACTGTGGACCCCCATACATATACCCGGGGTCCCCAAGGGTCCACGGACCATAGGTTATAAAATACTGAATCACTGAATAGATTCAGATTCCAAAAGAATTTTACATACAGGTACAAAGAGTAAAAGATTAAACCTTGTGGAAATTCTAGAAAGATCTCAACTCCCAAATTGTTTTTGGCCAATTGATTTTCAGTTCATCCCCTGTGACGCAGTTAATTGAAGGGCACAGGGGAAAAACATGCTATGTCACTAAGACAATGAACTGAAGAATTGTTAAATAAACATTTTGATCCTTGAAAAAAGGTACATTAAAGCCTGAAATAAAACGGAAATATATAATATATAAAGAAAACATATTTGTTTTGAGTTTACAGTACAAAAAAAACTCTTCTTGGTTGTATTTATTGAGTTAAGAGAAAAAAGTGAACAAAGTAAGAAAATACAGGAATAAAATATGCAGTGTCCACAAAATTGTCATAAAATACAGGAAAAAAATATGCAATATCCGCGAAATCGATAATGTTTAAGCATTATTATATTTTACTTGTGAGAAATATTGCTTAGCTCTTGGTCCACAAAACTTTGACAAGGCCTGGATATCCATGAATTTTGCCTTTGAAACTGGTAGGCTCTCATTATATGATTGTTCTGGCAGTAAAGACTCTGAGACACCAACGGTATGAGAGGAGTTCTTCAAATTTTTTTTAGGTCCCATGAGAACAGATGACGTCCAAGCGGAATTGTAATGTTCTCTATGAAAAATTAATCTAGGATGATCCTTTTCAACCCTGATTTCTCTTATAGGTCGAGATAAGAAAGGGCATGCCTTCTTATACATAGGTGACAAAAATGTTGTCCATTGTCTGACAAGTGGTTGATCAACTTCAATCACTTGAAAGGGGGATGGCTTCTGTCTAGCTTCACGAATCACTTTTACCCAGTCGTCAGGTGTTTCGCAGGGTGATTTCTGGTTTATGCAACCCATATTTCTGTCACATTCTAAGTATGAGTACCCGCGAATGGGAAATATTATTTTGATGACATCCAAACGCTTTGTATTGTGTACAACATAGTGTATAAAACGAAAAACGGTAAAGTTTTTATTTTGTCCACCGCAAGAATAACAGAATATCACCAGTTCTCGAGTATTTATATCAAGCATATTAAAGATATAGTGATGAAGAAAGGAACATACTTCATCATTTTTTGCTAGTGTTTCTGGGTAACAGAAGAAATATGATTTAGACGTTGACAGTTCATGGATATTAAAAAGATTTAAGGTTAGTTGTCTTTTATAATAAACGTCATTTGTGGTAATGTTCGGCATACTTAAATTTTTTTGTCCATTGCAATAGCTTCCATCACACTTGCCTTAGTATTATGTAACTTATTTTGAAATTCTAACCTTTTTACTTCTTTTTCAATATTACCTTTTTTGAGCTCATTGGCATTCTTCAGATTTAATTTGAGAGCTTTTATCTTAGCCAGAAATTCATCACATGTACTGCATGTATCACTTCTTGGATATCCAAATCCTATATTGAAGTGATTTACGAATATAGATCGATAGGTTTCATAGGATAGTTGATTTTTGTCATCGAACATATTTTTTTTGATATTCAACTCTTCTGGTAAATAAATTTTGGAGCTATCATGCAAGCTGTAATGACTTTTTCTTTCACGAAATGAACTTATATTGTGGTGAGTAGATCAGTAGGTCAATGTTACGATTGTATTCCATATCAGATGAAGAATGTTATAGCTTATGCTTTGTGTTGTTTGTAAACTACCTGCAAGTACGATACACTTACTCTGCAAGTACGTGAGGCCAAGGCCGATATATTGATAAACACTGATATATAAATGAGAGGGAATTTAAGATAGGAAGTAAGTAAGGCTGAGAGATAGACTCGTCACGCTGCCCGAGCGGTCAGCGCTAAGCTTATATTCAGTAATGCTATAAATAAAGACCAAAAGTATAGTATGAACCTGTGCATCATTTAACACCCAGGACCAGGCATTACATGGCGATCCTGCTAGTTTTCTTATTGGAGCTGAAAAAAAAGTGAAAATAGAGTAATAGAATGGTGAGAAGAAGAAGTGACCATCGCCCATAAAGATGCTGGCAACTAACCAATGTGTTACCAATGGTTGCTACACGGAACAGACGAGGACAACCCAGCAAGCCGAGTTAAGAGAATCTCCGATGTGTAAGGTACCCTAATATAAATGACTACCTATGTGTTGCGTGTGTGGAACAGTATTGCAGACGAGTTAGGGACGTATCGGCCACTATGTGTGTAGACATAGAGTGGAATTGACATTTTTTTGTAAATATAACGAGAAAAGAGACTTCGTTATTTTTGTTATGGAGGAAAAAGGGACATTTATTCTTTAAATATTTATTGCTTTCATGCATGTTTTCTTCATTAATTTTAAGTTTGAAGAATTATAACCTGGTATATATATTTTTTATTATTATTGTTTTTATCATGATTAATTTTATTATTATTATATTATGATTTTCCCTCTTTCATGCATTATCTATATATATAATTCAAGTTCGAGTGGGGTAGTGTTTTTGCATATTGTTATTTAATTTCGTGGATTACTATTTTATTTTTTTGTGCACTATATAATGGCGATATTTTTATTTTTTTTGGATGTTCTTTATTTCTATGCAATATCCGTAATTAGGGAAATTTTTTTTTATTATTGATATTTGAAAATCGATTATTGTGGATAATTATTATTATTTTTTTTTTGGAACTATTTTTGGTTAAGATAAATGGGAAATTTTTTTAGTGTGTGATTAGATACATAATTTATTAATCGCTCAGATAAGTTCAATGGAAAAGCGATTTTATGATATTGATATTATGACTTATATAACTTTGACCTACCTTATTATATTGACTCACTATCGAATTACTGTTGTTTATATAAATAAATAGTTGATTCATTGAATGGATTTTGAGTCTTGTCATCAAATAAGATCCTTGAAGAATTTAATGAATATGTCAAATGTTTGGACGCTAGGAAATTTTTTTTTATTATTATTATTATGAATATTTTGCTTTTATGCATTATTTTTAATTGAATCTCATTAAGACATTGACCTAATTCTAAATTTTTTATTTTTTTTGTTTGATTAATTAGATAATTTAAATCTTGTAATCAAGTTTTGTCTCTAAAATGGAATTGCTGATATTACGCATCAAAAGTGTTATTTATAAAAGTCATAGAATTTTTTGAAGAAATTGTAAACCGTTGCTCACTTGATGATACGCAAATAAGAAAATTAACTTATTACACTCGATTAAGCTCGAATATTCGAAGTTGTCAAAGGGACAAAAATACACGAAATTTAAAACTTATAATAATTGTTTTTCAACAATGTTTAAACTTTGAGCCCATTATCAAATATAGGTACTGCTAAGGCTGATTATAGTTTCCAAATTAGTGTGGTATAGATAATGTACAATTATTTAATGGTTAAAAGGAGAGAGCAATTTTATTAATGAGAATGCGTATAGGGACGCTCAGGGGATGGATTATGCCCCCTGCTAATGAATTATGTTTTCATAAATAATGAATTTTTACTGTAATTACGAGATGGAATCGTTGGTAAAATGAGATGAAACATATATTTTTTTTATGCTATATATAGATAGCGACCACTTCTTAGTTAAGATGGATATGGTAATGAGGAATGAAGAAAAAGGTGGAGGAATAGTGGTGTACTAATGTTGCAACACTCTACAGAATCTAAATATTCGATCGGCATTTACGCGAGACGAAAAGTTGAGAATTTTAGAAGCTATCTGTAGAGAAGAATGGAATTAAAAGCTCTCAATTATTAGGAAGGCAAGGGAATATAATCAGTTTTAGGGACCTTAGTTATTATTATTGTGGATATATATAGTTATATATTGAGTTATGGTTGGTATTGTGGTTACATATAGATGGGTTATATTAATTGATAAATGAGATAAATGAAAGAGTCCACAAATTAAAGAAAAAGGTAATTTATATAGAGTACTATGGCTGAAATGAAATAATTATTAATATATCAAAAATATGGCGTATCATCACGAGAGTATAGGGACGTTAGACAGCGCGTATAGAGATTGTACGTAAAATGAATTGCTTTAAAAATTGTTATTGTAATTATAACTACTTCCAGCACACCTCCAGGAATGGATATGGTAATTAAACCATGCATAGGAAATTGAAAGAAAAATTTTAAATTATCATACATTTAAACGAGACAGAATTTTCTCTCGAGTAACCTCAATAAAATTCTTCCAATAGCCCGAGAGGTGTGGTGAGTAGATCAGTAGGTCAATGTTACGATTGTATTCCATATCAGATGAAGAATGTTTATAGCTTATGCTTTGTGTTGTTTGTAAACTACTGCAAGTACGATACACTTACTCTGCAAGTACGTGAGGCCAAGGCCGATATATTGATAAACACTGATATATAAATGAGAGGGAATTTAAGATAGGAAGTAAGTAAGGCTGAGAGAGATAGACTCGTCACGCTGCCCGAGCGGTCAGCGCTAAGCTTATATTCAGTAATGCTATAAATAAAGACCAAAAGTATAGTATGAACCTGTGCATCATTTTAACACCCAGGACCAGGCATTACATGGCGATCCTGCTAGTTTTCTTATTGGAGCTGAAAAAAAGTGAAAATAGATAGAGTAATAGGAATGGTGAGAAGAAGAAGTGACATGCGCCCATAAAGATGCTGGCAACTAACCAATGTGTTACCAATGGTTGCTACACGGAACAGACGAGGACAACCCAGCAAGCCGAGTTAAGAGAATCTCCGATGTGTAAGGTACCCTAATATAAATGACTACCTATGTGTTGCGTGTGTGGAACAGTATTGCAGACGAGTTAGGGACGTATCGGCCACTATGTGTGTTAGACATAGAGTGGAATTGACATTTTTTTGTAAATATAACGAGAAAAGAGACTTCGTTATTATTTTTGTTATGGAGGAAAAAGGGACATTTATTCTTTAAATATTTATTGCTTTCTTGCATTTTTTCTCATTAATTTTAAGTTTTGAAGAATTATAACCTGGTATATATATTTTTTTATTATTATTGTTTTTATCATGATTAATTTTATTATTATTATTTTATTATGATTTTCCCTCTTTCATGCATTATCTATATATATAATTCAAGTTCGAGTGGGGTAGTGTTTTGCATATTGTTATTTAATTTCGTGGATTACTATTTTATTTTTTTGTGCACTATATAATGGCGATTATTTTTATTTTTTTTGGATGTTCTTTATTTCTATGCAATATCCGTAATTAGGGAAATTTTTTTTTATTATTGATATTGAAAATCGATTATTGTGGATAATTATTATTATTTTTTTTTTTGGAACTATTTTTGGTTAAGATAAAATGGGAAATTTTTTAGTGTGTGATTAGATACATAATTTATTAATCGCTCAGATAAGTTCAATGGAAAAGCGATTTTATGATATTGATATTATGACTTATATAACTTTGACCTATCCTTATTATATTGACTCACTATCGAATTACTGTTGTTTATATAAAATAAATAGTTGATTCATTGAATGGATTTTGAGTCTTGTCATCAAATAAGATCCTTGAAGAATTTAATGAATATGTCAAATGTTTGGACGCTAGGAAATTTTTTTTTATTATTATTATTATTATGAATATTTTGCTTTTATGCATTATTTTTTAGTTGAATCTCATTAAGACATTGACCTAATTCGAAAATTTTTTATTTTTTTTTGTTTGATTAATTAGATAATTTAAATCTTGTAATCAAGTTTTGTCTCTAAAATGGAATTGCTGATATTACGCATCAAAAGTGTTATTTATAAAAGTCATAGAAATTTTTTGAAGAAATTGTAAACCGTTGCTCACTTGATGATACGCAAATAAGAAAAATTAACTTATTACACTCGATTAAAGCTCGAATATTCGAAGGTGTCAAAGGACAAAAAAATACACGAAATTTAAAACTTATAATAATTGTTTTTTCAACAATGTTTAAACTTTGAGCCCATTATCAAATATAGGTACTGCTAAGGCTGATTATAGTTTCCAAAATAGTGTGGTATAGATAATGTACAATTATTTAATGGTTAAAAGGAGAGAGCAATTTTATTAATGAGAATGCGTATAGGGACGCTCAGGGGGATGGATTATGCCCCTGCTAATGAATTATGTTTTCATAAATAATGAATTTTTACTGTAATTACGAGATGGAATAGTTGGTAAAATGAGATGAAACATATATTTTTTTTTATGCTATATATAGATAGCGACCACTTCTTAGTTAAGATGGATATGGTAATGAGGAATGAAGAAAAAAGGTGGAGGAATAGTGTTGTACTAATGTTGCAACACTCTACAGAATCTAAATATTCGATCGGCATTTACGCGAGACGAAAAGTTGAGAATTTTTAGAAGCTATTTGTAAGAGAAGAATGGAATTAAAAGCTCTCAATTATTAGGAAGGCAAGGGAATATAATCAGTTTTAGGGACCTTAGTTATTATTATTGTGGATATATATAGTTATATATTGAGTTATGGTTGGTATTGTGGTTACATATAGATGGGTTATATTAATTGATAAATGAGATAAATGAAAGAGTCCACAAATTAAAGTAAAAGGTAATTTATATAGAGTACTATGGCTGAAATGAAATAATTATTAATATATCAAAAATATGGCGTATCATCACGAGAGTATAGGGACGTTAGACAGCGCGTATAGAGATTGTACGTAAAATGAATTGCTTTAAAAATTGTTATTGTAATTATAACTACTTCCAGCACACCTCCAGGAATGGATATGGTAATTAAACCATGCATAGGAAATTGAAAGAAAAATTTTAAATTATCATACATTTAAACGAGACAGAATTTTCTCGAGTAACCTCAATAAAATTCTTTCAATTAGCCCGAGAGGTGTGGTGAGTAGATCAGTAGGTCAATGTTACGATTGTATTCCATATCAGATGAAGAATGTTATAGCTTATGCTTTGTGTTGTTTGTAAACTACCTGCAAGTACGATACACTTACTCTGCAAGTACGTGAGGCCAAGGCCGATATATTGATAAACACTGATATATAAATGAGAGGGAATTTAAGATAGGAAGTAAGTAAGGCTGAGAGATAGACTCGTCACGCTGCCCGAGCGGTCAGCGCTAAGCTTATATTCAGTAATGCTATAAATAAAGACCAAAAGTATAGTATGAACCTGTGCATCATTTAACACCCAGGATCCATAACTTTAGTCTTAAGTGCTGAACTTAGTTTTTTCGGACGAGTACTGTGTTTACCTCGCATGTCGTTTGGGGCTTTACCTGTTGTAACTAATGATTTCTTTATTGTACACATTCTTTGCCTTGTTATTCCATGTATAAAAATAAATGCACAAGCACATACTTGCACATCAAGGTGCTGCATTTCGTCCACAAGTCTCACTCTGTAGGCATAATTTGCTGTATGTAACTTAGAATCAGATTCTTCTTTTCTAGGTCGCCTTCTTTGAATTTCTAAAACACTTATTAAACCACATAAATAAAGGTTCTGTTTATCTTTTGATGGTAATAGGTTAAAATCTTTCAGTATTCTAGCCCTATGTTCCTCATTGACGACTTGAAAACACTTGTATCTCTTGCAATTACAATTTCGACCAGTTTCGTGACTTTGAAGACGAATCTTCTTGTTAACATCCGAAATTCGACCGTAAAGTTTACGTTTTCTGGTAGACTGCCTTAGATTGACACCGTCTTCCTCGTCTTGCGACGACATTTTCGAACTAATACGAAAAAAGAACTGAATTATATTTTAATTAAATGAACACAAGCCGAACAACGCAACAGATAAACGTAATAACATCAAAAATTCAAACGTAAGCGTCAAATCACCGACCATGGACAATGCTTGTTTTTTTCCTGTTCGACTTGGACATTGCTTGATAATGCACTGTATCAATATTTTTCAATGAAGATTACTCAGTGACTGTGCATGGTAATGCAAAGTGTGTTTTGGCGTATCGTTCTAACGCGATTGTACAATAAAATTGCATTGCCAGTTGAAAAAATATAAAAAGGTGGCATTGCATGTTTTTCCCCTATGCCCTTCAATTATGAATACCACACGACTTAAAATTTGTAATCAGTCTTCAAAATACTTGATAATGGGCTCAAAATCCAATTTTTAGGTGAATTTCAAATTTTAATATATTATAAAACCTTGGCAATTTCTGTTCTAGATTCATTGAATATTTTGTAAAAATTTGAATTTTTTATTCTCATACTATTTCGAAACATTGCATTGCTTTTTTTTAAATTTCTATTAATCATATTTTGTTTCAGGTTTGCGGTTTGCTAAGATAAGTGTGAAGGTAGTTCTGGCTACTATTCTTCAGAAAAATAAATTTAAACTCAACACGAAAATGAAAGTTCCACTAGAATTCGATATCAAACATCCCCTTCTTTCTCCGAAAGGAGGAGTGTGGTTAGATTTTGTTCAAATTGAGGATTAAACTAGATTTCTTCCTTTATTATTATTCCGTGATGAAATGTCTAATGTATATGATAAAAATTTTGTTGAGTTTGTGTGATAAATTCTATAATAAGATATTTTTCTTTTTAAGTGAGTCCTCGCATCTAAAATAGTTATTTATGTACCAAGTGCGTTATATAGATCCTTACACCCGGGGGGAAACATTCGGCCCGAGGGCTTTTGGCCCGAGGGATGAATGTCATTGCTGCTTTCTTTGTGTAGTCTGATAGAAATAATGGAAATGCAAATGAATTTACCCAAGAATATCATAGAAAATGCAGCCATCAAAGCTGCGAATAATTAATTGCCGGAGAAATCCAGAGTCGTATACGACAAGAATTATGAATTATTAAATCCATTGCAAGTTGCTTCATTTCTACTAGTACAATTAACGGATGTTATGATCCATAACGCCCGCAAATGCGGGCGTTATGGCCTAGGGCATGAGTGTATTTATGACAACCGTATCCAAGGTGAAATAAACATAAAATATACAAATGAAAAATAAATTAACATAGAGTTCATCAAATCATTTTATGTCTTTAAAAATCTTTTCGAAAATCAAGAGAGATAACAAAATCTAAATTACAGTATTTTAACATGATCTCGATCCATAAACTAAACTTCAACCCTCTAACTCAATGTGCAGATGTGGAGTGGAGCAAATTTTCGAAAACTATAAAAAATCAAGAAATACCTGAGTAAAAATGGCGGCGGTGAATTAACCCAAATTTTGATTATATATATATATATATATATATATATATATATATATATTATAATATATATATATATATATATATATAAATATATATATATATAAATATATATATAATCTCTTGAAAATTATTAGCAATAACAGGCTTGTTGAATCTTAAAAAACCAGATTTTATTAAAAAGTTGACGTTTCGCCACGACATTCGTGGCTTTATCAAAACTGACGTGGCGAAACGTCAACTTTTTAATAAAATCGAGTTTTTTAAGATTCAACAAGCCTGTTATTGCTAATAATTTTCAAGAGATTAGAAATAGTTCACATGCAACAACAATTCGAATAAATAATTATATATATATATATATATATATATATATATATATATATATATATATATATATATATATATATATAAATATATAACAAACCTCCGAGCTGGTTATAAGAGTTCACGAAGCATCGAAATGTCTCTATCTACCTAAAACGGTACATGGTAGAAATGTTAAGTTGTTTATCACAATCGATGGAAATTGATAGACAGACTGTTTCGCCCTTATTGGATCAGTATCATCCATCCATCGAAAGTAATATTCTATCATTTTCAAGTATCATACAACTAAAATATCTTTCACTTTGGGGCTCAACTGAAGAATTGATTCATAGTCATAAATCTTAGAATAATATTGACGTTGATCTTTCTCCTAGAAGACGATGCAATTTACTGGTGAAAATATAGATTATAAGTTTTCCCAAGAATCAAATGGGGTCAATTTGATGCTCGGAAAAATGCCTTCTTTCATCATCGCCCTTTGATATGCAATCGGCATTCAGAGAAGATAACACATTTCACAATATTCGACATGAAGCGAGCTGATTGGAAATAGAAACTTCATTTCCTTTCTCGAATATTATGAAATCTATTTATTTGAAAAGAGGGAAATGTAAAATTGGTTATCTCGAAATATTTTTGCCAGCTTACTATTTATAAGTCTCGCGGAAAATCTGTTGGAAGCGAATGGAATTCTACGCATTTAGGTGTTACATTCACGAATATTAAAAATTGTATTTCGTTCTATATACTAAAAAGAAAAAAGCAAAACATTCCTTATAATCAACTTTCTGCATGATTACCCCTGTCACACAAGTTCGTTATAGATAGGGTTACCATCCGTCCGGCTTTCCCCGGATTTGTCCTAGTTTAGGGGGCGTCCGGGGGTCGTCCGGACGGGGCTTTCAAAATATGTCCGGGTAAAACCCGGACAAATTTTGTGTCCGGGGTATCCTGATTGATGTAAAGAAGAACAATATATTAAAACAAATCATAGTTAAAAATTAATTTATAATAGTTAAGCTAAATCCAGAGAGAAACTTGCTAAATACACATACGGTTTCTCATCTGACCAAAATAAAGTATAATTTCAATGATTTGAGTTGCTCCCTCTTTTAAAAATTTCTGATGGAAAAAAAAGACATTTTGGCAGAAATTGGCAAGTCTGAAAAAGATCAACTTAATTTAAATTAGTAAAAAAAACTTGACCACAACAAAAAGCCAAAATTATTTCTTAACTATAAACTAAAAGTAAGTAACAATTTTAGTTACTTACTTTTAGTTTATAGTTAAGAAATAATTTTGGCTTTTTGTTACCTAACCTATATAACCGAACTAGATTACCTATCCTATAATTTGTTGTTACAATGTAGAATGTAGTCTATTTGATCTATTTTGATCTACCGAAAATTATCATTTAAAGTTGTTTTTCATTTGATGATATCAAAAAAACAGTTTTTCTGATTATTTTTGTTACCAAATTAGCTCAAAAAGAGACAATTATAAACTGTGATATACCTTTTACTAGGTAGATATTTTATTTGTTTTTTATTGTTTGTTTATTTAACGAACAAGCGGTTTAAAGTTTAAATAAATTAAAATATAAATGATGTTTTATATTATTCGAAAAATCTATATTTTACGGGGTGTCCGGAAAAGAACTAAATTTCACCCAAATGTCCGGGGTTTTTTAATTTTTTGTCCGGTGTCAGCAATTTAGGTGATGGAAACCCTAGTTATAGAGCAAGATCCCAGAACTGCCAGACATCACTTATTTTCTCAGCAATAATATGTGTGTTTAAAGTTGCGTTCGCATGTACTTTCAGTGTATGCATACCTGCCACCTTGGGCCGACTGCCAAGTACCGGGTGCTTAAGGTGGAAAAACTTAACTTAATGTTCTTAAATTATCTTACAGGGCTGATTTTTGTAATTTTTTCAAAGAATACTGAAAAAATTAATAATTATTACTGCTAGGCACTTCCCGTCTGCGAACGACTTCGCCAAACGCTTTGAAGATACCAAAAAAATAATGGAACTTCACTTATTTTTCTCTTGAACTGCCTTCGAGTTTTAGTACGTTTTAACTTTGAAAACCTGATTACTAAAATGCGTGCGATTATCAAAGTTGGACCTAGGACCAAGAAAGTTTTTTGTTTCATGACTTTTCATGATGCTTGGCACCAAAAAGTCAATTTCATATCTCTCTCTCTCTCTCTCTCTCTATATATATATATATATATATATATATATAAGTTCGATGGTATTTACTGACATTTTTATAGTCAGGGTTTATTTCACTAGGATAATGTCAACATTTAATAACTATTTGCATAAACATTTACTATTTATTAAAATACACTATAATTATTTACGCGTTTCGACTTCTAGTCATTTTCAAAACAATTTCACAATTAATTCAATATTTAAAAGTCTTTGTATTACATAGCAAGGTCGTCGATGTCATACTGGTTATTTCACGTGATTAACTCCTTCTCCCTCTTAATTCGTATTTTCTCAGTTTTCTCGGTGAATGATGTTATGGTATATTCTTCCGAAGTTTTCAATGTCAGCTCTTGAGTTCAATGTTGTTTTTTCTTCTCTTTGGATGGCTATCATCTCCATTATGTTTCTTTTTTGTTGTTGTTTTTCTTTACCAATAATTTTCGCATTTTTAAAATCAAACGAATGTAGTTGTTCAATTGCATGTTTTGCCAGCGCAGTTGTTTTTTTGTTTGTTCGTATAGAGTATTCATGTTCTTATAATCTTCTGTTCAAATACTGTTTTGTGTTACCTATATAACACGTATCACAATCAATACAATCTATTGAATATACCGTATGTGTTTCGTTTTGTCGTTCTATTTTCGGTTTCATTTTTGTATACAACGAGCCAGTTATGTTATTAGGTTTGTGGCCTATTTTTATATTGTACTTCTTCAGGACGTTACTTATTTTGTAAGATATTTCTGGTATAAATTCCATTCCCATGTATTTTATCTCCACATCGACATTTTTTGTTCTATGGCTATTTTGGTTATAAATTTGTTGTATTCTTTTTTTAATAATTGGTTCGTAAAATTTTTTTGGATAATCGTTCTTGTCTAACACTTCTTTAATTTTTCTTATATTTCTAGGTCTTAACTCAGGGTTGGGTAGTTCGACTGCTCTATCTGTGAGAGAATTCACAACACTTTTCTTATATTTCATATGTACGAGTGAATTGTAATTAAGGTATATTTCCGACCAAGTCTTTTTGTTGTACCAATCTGTGATAATTGAACCATCTTCTCTTCTAAATGCGCTGGCAAAACATGCAATTGAACAACTACATTCGTTTGATTTTAAAAATGCGAAAATTATTGGTAAAGAAAAACAACAACAAAAAAGAAACATAATGGAGATGATAGCCATCCAAAGAGAAGAAAAAACAACATTGAACTCAAGAGCTGACATTGAAAACTTCGGAAGAATATACCATAACATCATTCACCGAGAAAACTGAGAAAATACGAATTAAGAGAGAGAAGGAATTAATCACGTGAAATAACCAGTATGACATCGACGACCTTGCTATGTAATACAAAGACTTTTAAATATTGAATTAATTGTGAAATTGTTTTGAAAATGACTAGAAGTCGAAACGCGTAAATAATTATAGTGTATTTTAATAAATAGTAAATGTTTATGCAAATAGTTATTAAATGTTGACATTATCCTAGTGAAATAAACCCTGTATATATATATATATATATATATATATATATATATATATATATATATATACATATATATTTATGTATGTATGTAATTTAACGTTGTTTCCACGATAAAGGGCGCAATTTTGAAGCAATAGGGTTGAAAGTTTGTGAGCAGGTAGTTTCATATGATATCTCAGATGGAGTTGCTTTTGGTTCGAATAAGTGATAGGGGGTTGACCCCCTGGGGGAAATACATATTGTTTACACGACTGAAGGCCCAATTTTGTAGCAATAGGGTTGAAAGTTTGTATCTAGGTAGTTTTGTATGATATCTTGAATGGAATTTGTTTTGGTTCGAATTGTTTGGGGAGTTGACCCCCGGAAGAAGAAATAAATGTTTTTTACACCATAAAGGTCGCAGTTTGTGAGTAGGTATTTAAGAAAGATATCTTGGATGGTGTACATGAGAAAGGGCGTAGTTATGGAGCAATAGGATTGAAAGTTTGTGAGTAGGTAGTTTCCTTTTATATATTGGATGGGTTTTGATGCGAATTGGTTGGGGGTCGACCCCCAGGGGAAAAAATAAATCTTGTTTACACGATATAAGGCGCAATTTTGAGATCATAGGGTTGAGACTTAGTAGGTAGGTAGTTACGTACTATATTTTGGAAAGTATCTATTTCGATATGAATTGGTTAGGGGGTTAACCCGATAAGGGCGCAATTTTGTAGAAATTGGATTGAAAGTTGGTATGTACGTAGTTTCGTATAATATCTTGGATGTGATTGGTTTTGGTACGAATTGGTTGGCGGGTTGACCCCCGGGGAGGAAATGAATATTATTTATACATTTAAGGGCGCAATTTGTTTTGGATTTGGAACAAAAATCATAATCGAATGAATAGATTTTTTAAACTGGATACGTTAAGAAAACCTGCTTTTTTAATGCAGCTCGCTGCGATGAAGTTTTTTATTTGTTATATCAACCTTTACTTCAATCACTCTGTAATGTAAAATGCAAGCATTAGCATGTATCAAGCTACTGTCAAGTAGGACATTAAATAATGTACCGGTGTATTTGAATTATCAAGATGAACCTTAAGGAGATCCAGTTAACTTTGTAGGTGGGTAGTTTCTTAGGATATCTTGGATGGTATTTATTTCTATATGAATTGGTTGGTGGGGTTGATCTCCCCGAAGGAAAAATTAAATGTTGTTTACATGATAAAGAGCGCAATTTTGTAGAAAAAGGATTGAAAGATTGTATGTACGTAGTTTCGTATGATATTTTGGATGTGATTGGTTTTGGTAAGAATTGGTTGACCCCCCGAAGAGGAAATAAATATTGTTTATATTATTGAATGAATAGATTTTTCAAACTGAATACGTTATGAAAACCTGCTTTTCTAATCCAACTAACAATTTAATTTTTATAATGGTTCTTAGAACGTTTATCGAACGTATTTTATAAAATATTCACTATTTTATTAACACTGTTCTCACAGCTCTTATGAGCATGGAATTGGTGCAGATTATAAAACAAATCGCCTGTTAGACTTACTTTATATATGTTGTTTGCTTCTATAATAAAACAGTTTCTAGAACATTTATAAATGTCTTATAAATATTTAAAAAAAACATTTATAAAACTGTTTTATAACAGCTCTGTTACTAGGAAGGAATCGGATATTTCAAGGACTTTTTTAGAGGCGTTATGAAAACGTTTTGTGAATGTTTTATAAAGCTCGCAACTTTAGCACTTTTGCTACGACCGCCAATAGTTACACGATAATAAAGTTTTTTTAACATTCCTATTTACACGAAATTGTTTTTGTATGCAATTGGTCTCTTTAGTTGTTGTAAGAAGATACTAAGACCTGTTAATATGGCAACAAATACAATAATGACAAATGGCTGATTCGGAATGAAAAGTAATAAAAATAATGAGTAAAAAAATGCACCCATGGTGCAGATGTGGCTGCGAAATTAAATTTACTGTTAAGTATATGGTACAGTTCTAATAAAATTTTAACGCGCTTCCCGAATTATGATAATTAAGGAAATTTAAAATATAATTTAATTAATGATAAAAACAACGAGATATATGTTTGGTAAACAGTTTATAAGGACCTTCTACATTATAAACTAACCAATCCAGCATATTCATTTTTCATGAAAATGGTAGGACACACGAAAAAATATAGTTTAAAAATGTTGGTGAAGGCTCGCATTTATACAGCTGTCGATTTAAAGGCTCCCAACTCTTTCTTATACAATCCTTATAAATCAAAATTATCTGATCCAGGCCAATTATGCTCTGTAAGTAGTTGTTATTGAAATCAAACAGGATTTGTCTAGGCTGAGGTGTACTTAAGAGTTGTACATAAAAAGTAAATCACATACATTTTCTTATCAAATTATGAAAAATGTACATGCCGATTATCATGGGCCTAATAATTGGAATCCGTTAATATTACAAATTATGGGCCAAAACTTGTTTTTGCTGCTCTTAAAAATTGGGAGTACATCCATATTAATTTTAATTTAAATAGTTTTTGGAATGTCACTTAGTTTGTGCAGAGCATTTCTTGAACTTGATTCCAAACCATTATGCCAGTAGTTTCCCATAACAACTTTCGTTAAAAAAATTGTTTGTCTGGTTTTAAAGAGGGTTCAAGGATCTTGAGGTAGACAATTTGGTATGCGTTCATTAAGTATAGCAAAAAGCCTCTTTTGAGATAAATGGGAAATATTATTTGATACTGCCCACGACCGAATGTCTTCTCTTAACTTTGCATTTTTTTCTGTCTCGCACAAACTGCTTGCAGAATGATGTTGATCGCCAGGATCAGTATCTAATTCGACAATCCAGCTTTCTATTTCAGCTTCCCGGTGAACATTGTTCTGTGGTATTGCCTGATGAGAAACGCAATTAATGTTGAGTCCATCAGACTCCTCTGTTGGAATAGTATGGTCATTTCGATTGCTAATCTCCAAGGTCTCTGAATGATTGTTAGAGCTAGAACCATTTTTCTTTTAATTATTTTCCAGCTACTGTACCACATTCAATTTGTACATCCAAACAAAAATATCAACAGACGAAATAAAAATGAAGGCTAGTTTATAATAGTTTTATAATTATTGTTGTGTTAACATTTTAATTTTAAAAGACGGCTAGTTTATGATAGTTTTATAATTATTGGTGTGTTAACATTTTAATTTTAAAAGACTCCCTCATTGAACATATTTGTTTTTTAACTATTTTTTGGAAAACTATAAAACAACAATAATTTTATAGTCACTCGCTTTCATACCAATTTGCTGCCGAAAACAATTCACTTTTATAAATAACAATTAAAAAACTATTTTGTTATTAGGAAATATGTTCGTAACAAAACAGTTTTATTATCGCTTTTATAGCAATAAATTAATCCAAAAACGCACCTTTATAAAATGCCTTCAGAGCAAAGTAATATTCAGAGCTAATATGTTTTATAAAAGGTAATTTATAAACGTTTATAAAATAGCTGTAAAACTTACTATACAAATATTTTATAGTTTTGCTGTAAAAACGTTTTCAGAACAGTTTTATTGACAGAACAGTTTAGCGCAACAAATTTATCCTGAATTAATACTTTATAAAACATAAAAATTTTTACGAAGCGTTAATAAAACAATTATAAAGTATATTAGTTCTCTAACAATCACCCTGTAATGTAAAATTAAAGCATCAGCATGTTTCAAGCTACCTTTAAGTAGGACACAAAATAATGTTCCGATGTATTTGAACTATCAAAATGAACCTTAGCGATCCAGTCAAGTTCAGTCCACTACTTCATTTCGGTTCAGTTGCAACTAGACAGTCTTTGGCATATTAAATATCCTCGTTTCGGGTGGCTTCTTCTTCGATTGCATCTGCGGATTCTGGTAACCTAAATGGGAAATTCCGAGCAACAAAAGCTACCTAGGAGCCCGTAGCAAGCTATTCGATTCCGATTTACAGGTCAAGTAGTTTTTTCATCCCTTATTAAAGGAGATTGGGTCGGATATCTGATATGGCCGACGGCATTTTACGGAACAAAGAACAAATCAGGTTACTGAAGCTTCGCACCTATGTGGAAGGACGTAGATAGCTCCTGAATTCTTTTAGGAATTTTGGGACAAAGGGGAGATCATCCATAATAATTGCCAGTGCGAATTGGATAAAATAATTATGTTCTTCTTTGGATTACGGTGATGCTGCTAAGCGTTAATCGAAGTTAATTTCCACAATTCCTTAATGTAATTTTTCCGTGAACAACTAACAAATACAGGCTGTTTCAATAAAAAGATTTCGTAACTGCATCCGTTTTCAAGATACATGGTATTAAAAAAGAAAGTGCGTACGTAAAAAAAACATATGTCAGAAGTGAAACTTCTTTGCCAAACAAATTTTTAAATCTCGCTTATTTATACTAATCTAAAGCTTTAGATTTCCGAGACTTAGAGGAAGGAAAAAAGGAAAAATGTTAGGAATTTAATGAATTTAATCATAATTAAAATAATAAAATTGTCAAAAATTAATACAAATTTATTGTCGGACGGCCATCAGAAGCGTTCGCTACCTCATCGCGGCGAACTGAACCGTCTCGAATTGCGAAAGCTGAACCGGTGTAGCGGAATCGCGACCACCGTTCTCACGTCGATACGTACGCGATCGTCGCGTCCGAAATGAAAATTTCGTCGTCTGATCGTTGAGTACGAGAAGAACGTGAGACACACGATGCCATCTACTTTCTTAAGCGCACAGTAACACGATTTCTCTTTCTCTCTCGATCTCTCTCACTCGCTCTCTCCCTCCTCTCTCTCCATGGCTATGTGCTTCATGCTACGTTCGACCTTTCTCACTCTCTCTCAATCGGTCCCAATTGCTCCCTCTTCTTCGACAAAAACGTTCCACATCCGTTTCATCCGTAAGAATTTTATCCTCATACGCGCAAAGAAGTTTCACACATTCGTATACATTTACAAAATGTATACAAATTTCTTTCGATAATGTCGAAATTGCGGCAATATTGTAATGAAATTTTGTACGAATATGTTTTGGAAGCAGACCGTTTTTTAGCTCGATATGACTACCAAGAAACCCTGGAATTTGGTACGTGTTCCTCAGAATAAATTGCGACATATTTTGCCCCCTTAATCTTACTTCTCTCTCATGTAACGATATATGCCTAAATATGATGCCTCCTTGAAATTTTACTCTCATTCCTGGTCCACTTAATCTAGTATAATCGCCGTTAAATAGGTTTCACTTAAAAAAATTATTTCTTTTGAAGGTTTGATTTTGTGATTACAAAATATAATTTTATTAGGTACGAAAAATTAAGATGAATGCAATATTTTTGTTTTTGTAAACAAACAACAACTTAAACTCAGTTTATACTACCATAAAATATCCAATTTTAATTTGATAATTTCTCTTTCAACAACGGACAAAATATAATATTCTGGCTTTTGATAAAAATGCAAATCATTGTTACCACTAAAAGAAATAAATGAAGGGTTCATTCAGCAATCTATGTAGAAGCCTCCAAATGCTCCAGGTTAAATTTATTCAGACAACTTTTCAGAAAATTATCTCAATATAAATGAGACCCAAAATTATAATTCCAATGAGAAAAGATAAATTAAACGCTAGGGTAGAATTCAAAACTTTCAAGGATGTCCCCTTGGATATTGAAATTCATTTTCTTTCTTCGACCATGTTTTTAGAGAGTCAAGATTGAGTTTTCTGTATACCAAAACGATTGAAATATTCTATTCGAACATTTTGCATTAGAAATTTTGTTGCTGAAATCATCCTTTGAATGAAAAATTTGTTGTTCATTTGTTGTAAAAAAATGGATACTACTAGAAATTGAAAAAAACTTTATAAAATATATGCAGAGGTTTCTGTTATTCGAATTTAAATCGAAGAAATATAATTTTTGTTTCTGTTTCTGATAACTCATAAGAACAATAAGTTCTATTAAATATCTCAATAAATTGAAGTGAACATGGAAAATTCTTCAATAATTTAAAATATTATCAAACAATTTTCCAAAGGAGCTGGTTGTATGTATTCTGCGACGCTAATTCTACATTCACAATCCAACGGTGAATTATAGAAAATGTCAGGTCACCTAGACTCAAAATCAGCATACAGCTGTATATATCTGATTAGATCTCATCAGTGCAGTTTATTTCATTCGGAGTGAATTAACAAATTTTTATTTATTTTTCCCCAATACAAATCGCGGTCGGGACTACTATCCGGATAAAAACCAAGAGTGCCCTCCACCAAGGATATTGGCAACCAATTATTCACCCCTTAGATTGAAGATGCAGAATCCTGTCGCGAGAATTCATATTTCCTGACATGAAATATCTACTCTGCAACTGTGGAGTATGTGATTCCAAAGCATGCCCACTTAGTGTTTTTTAAAACTCTGGACATACTCACGAGAGTATGCTCCGTAAATACTTGTAGCGATATTCACTATATTCAAAATCAAGTCATGAAAAATCATATATATATATATATATCTATATATAAATATATAATATATATATATATATATATATATATATATAATATATATATATATATATATATATATATATATATATAACAAACCTCCTAGCGGAGCTGGTTATACGAGTTCACGAAACATCGAAATGCCTCCATATACCTTAGGATGGTGTATGTTAGATATATTGCCACGAACGTGTATCGTTAACACGAAGAACTCTGTTTTCTATTTATTTGCTACCTGTAAAAGGGATAAAATTTGGAGCGCTTGTTACTTGCGGCGTTTGAATGTTGAATTACATCGAATGGATGTATCAACTTTACTCTTGCTTAGCGATTATAGTAACCACCTTCGGGTGTCAGGACGTACGAGTTCTCGTTGCCGAAATGTTTTCTTCTATCTGTGGGATGTGGTTCATTTGTTTCCGACTGGTGGCGCTGTGTCATATTTATATGCCATATAGTCACTGGAAGGAAAATATAACGCCGTTGGAAATATTTGGTTGGTTATCACTTTCGATGGATAGATGATACTGATGAGCCCCAAATAAGGGCGAAACAGACTGTCTATCATTTCCATTGATTGTGATAAACAACTTAATGTTTCTAACATACACCATCCTAAGGTATATGGAGGCATTTCGATGTTTCGTGAACTCGTATAACCAGCTCCGCTAGGAGGTTTGTTTGATTAGTTTCAAATAAATGTCCTAGTTCACTTCATTTTATTGCCACGAATGTGTATCGTTAACACGAAGAATTCTGTTTTCTATATATATATATATATATATATATATATATATATATATATATATATATATATATATATATCTTTATTTTCTTTCTTTTTTAGCCCCTTTCCATCCAATATTGGATATAGGCCTCCCCTTTTTTTCTCCAGTTATTTCTATCTGCCGTGAGTCTCATCCATCCAAATCCAGCCACTTTCTTCAAGTCATCAGACCATCGCATTTGTGGACGTCCTCGTCCTCTTTTTGCCGTCCAAGGTCTCCATTGTTGAATTTCGTTATTCCATCTTGTATCTGTCTGTCTCATAGTATGGCCAGCCCTTCTCCATTTCAGTGAAGCTGTGTGTTCTATCACGTCGATTATTTTTGTTCTCTGTCTTAGTCTGGGCACCGTAGGTCAACACTGGGAGTACGCATTGATTGTATACATTTTTCCTTAAGTATAGAGGTATTTTTTTATTTTTTAATATCTTGTTCTGTTTTCCAAATACTGACCACGCTAGCCGAAATCTTCTGTCTATTTCTGCGGTTTGGTTTTGTTTACCGCACTTTACGATCTGTCCTAGGTAGGTATATATATTCATTTACAAACTCTAAGGTGTAGTTGTCCAATAGCATGTTTCAGTCTTCTTCTTGGTTAGTCATTATTTTTGTTTTGCTTTTATTCATTGCTAGTCCTATTCTTTCTGATTCTATTTTTAGTTCCTGGATCATCGTTACTAGTTCTTCGAAACTTTCGGACATAAGGACAACATCGTCTGCGTATCTCAAATGTTTCAATCGTCTCCCGTTTATATATAGATATATATATATATATATATATATATATATATATATATATATATATATATATATATATATATATATATATATATATATAATCTCTTGATAATTATTAGCAATAAAAGGCTGGTTGAATCTTAAAAAACTCGATTCAATTAATAAGTTGACGTTTCACTACGACATTCATAGTTATTCAAAACTATTGAAAAAAATTGAAAATTCTTTGACTATTGACTTGAAAAAATTGAAATTGCCTCCGTGGAAAAGTTTGACCAAATCTCCCATACCGGAGAGTTCAAACAATAAAGCACAAATAAGTGATTTTCTTCCATAACAGAGGATTTTATTATAAAAATTTCATTAAAAACGGCTACTTCCATATAAACGAACTATACCGATAATTTTTGCTTTACTTGTTTAATATTTTTCCAAAACTAATTTTCTTTTTTAATATTAATTTACTCTTTCTGAGATCTCTCGAATGGAATTAATCGCCTCCGTGGCAAAGTTTGACCAAATCTCCCATACCGGAGAGTTCAAACAATAAACCACAAATAAGTGATTTTCTTCCATAACAGAGGATTTTATTTTATTAACTATTTTCATCTCCAAATTTTCAATCCAATACTTAGCTACGCCGTTCTGATGAGGACCAAAGAGTCCGAAACACGTGTCAACGGCTGCTTCCATATAAACGTTCTATACCGATAATTCTGCTCTACTTTTTTAATATTTTCCCGTGACTAATTTCTTTTCTGTTAAATAAATAGTACCCTATTATTATTATTTTCAAACATTACATAGGTAAAGGTTTCTGTAGTTTCCCTTGCCTTCTAATGATAACAATTTTGAATGTTAATATTAGACTGAATAGCACGTAATAAATAACAAAGAACAGCCACATCCGAAAGAATTTTTAACAAGACAGATCAATCTTATCTATTCAATTTTTTCAAGTCAATAGTCAAAGAATTTTCAATTTTTTTCAAAAGTTTTGAATAACTATGAATGTCGTAGTGAAACGTCAACTTATTAATTAAATCGAGTTTTTTAAGATTCAACCAGCCTTTTATTGCTAATAATTATCAAGAGATCAAAAATAAATCACAGGCAACAACAATTCGAATAAATATATATATATATATATATATATATATATTTCACTTATATATTATATTAGATACGGTTGCTATAAATACACTCATTATGCCCAAGGGCATTATGAGCGGGCATTATGGATCATAACGTCCGCTCATTGTACGAGGACAACTGAAGAAACTTCCATTGATTAAATACTTCATAATCCTTGTCGTATATGACTCTGGATTTCTCCGGCAATGAATTATTCGCAGGTTTGGCCGCATTTTCTATGATATTTTTGGGTAAATTCATTTTCATTTTCATTATTTCTATAAGACTACACAAAGGAAGTAGCAATGACATTTACCAAAAATGAAAAAAATATACACAAACGTCAAAATATCAACAAATGACATGCCTACTATGAGAAGGAGAATGGAAAGTATAGGAGCAATGAACCGATTTTAAAATTGATTTTTCGTTATAATAAAATAATGTTTTCGTGAAATAAAATCTTGTATGCACCACGTGCCTTACTAGATCCTAACGCCCATGAGAATCATAGTTTCAACTTTAATAGAACAAAAATTTTAAAAATAGAGAAAGATCAAAAACACAGAAAAATTTTAGAAATGTTACATATTAAAAAAATTTAAATAAAGTCGTAAATGATAGAACAGATATTAAACATGTAAGAAACCACATAAATCAAAACAAAATAGACAAAATTTAAACATCTAGAATTTTCAATTTTTTTAAAAAGAAAGTATAGTTTAGAACATGTGATCTCCAAAATTACAAGTAATGTCTTTTTGAAGACAAATCCAACAATCAAATATTTTAAACCTATTTTGTACATTACGTGGGTGAAGGTTTCTGTGGTTCCATTCCCATCTTATATCAACAGACCTGACTGTTGATATTGGACTAAATAGCACGTAATTGATAACTGAAGACGGCCACAGCCGTAATAAATTTAAAAAAAAAAAAATGATAAATAGTATCCTATTCTTTGACTTTTCAAAATCAAAATAATTTGAACCTATATCGGAATTTACGCGGGTAAAGGTTTCTGTGGTTTCCCTTACCATCTAATAATAACAGATTTGAATGTTAATATTGGACTGAATAGCACGTAATAAATAATAGAGAACGGCCACAGCCGAAAAATTTTGATGGAACATATTAGTCTTTTTTAACTATTCCAATTTTTTCCAATCAATAAATGTCAAAGAAATTTCAATATTTCAAAAGTTTTGAAAAAGCCACGAATTTCGTGGCGAAACGTTAACTTTTTAATAAAATCGAGTTTTTTGAGATTCACCAAGCCTGTTATTGCTAATAATCATCAAAAACTTAAAAATAGTTCACAGGCAACAACAACTCAAAAAAATATATATATATATATATATATATATATAAATATATATATATATATATATATATATATATATATATATATATATATATATATATATATATATATATGTATGTATGTATACATACATAGAATTCTAGGTAACAACCGAGACGAAAACATATACCTACACTTAATTTCACAGAGTTCATCTCTAAATCTTTCACCTATATTCATAGAGGTTCCTCCACCAATTTCTACGGTTGAGTATGTCAGGCCAGAAGCGCTGAAACACCTGAAAAACACAGAAGGCGCCGGTGCGTGGCGTCGTCCCTAGCAACGAGGGGTCGAAAGAACGTCCAGTGGTGGGGGAACGTATGTGAAGTGAGTACACTTGTCAGTTTCCCTCAGTTCGCGCTTTCCTCTGTGATTGTCAGCACTTCCGGCATCATCCGACCACCAATTTGCGAAACCGCGCATCATGTGCGTAAAATTGGCGTCCTTGCACTTCCGGTTTTAGATGTTACAGGGACAATTCAATTGTAAGTTAGTCGTTAAATCAGTATTTTGTGCATCTGTTTTATATTGGTGTTTTAGTGTTACCTGTGCTGAAATAAAGGAACTATATTTGATTCACGGTAATAATATGTTATCTCAAGTCGACTGTTTCATACTTTATTTGTTCGACCATTCATGGAAAACAGAATTATATGTTTCATTATATATATATATATATATATATATATATATATATATATATATATATATAATGACCCTGCTTGACTTAAGCTTCTTTGGGTCTTAATTATTATGAATTAAATTGTGGTATGACCAATTGAGAAATCTATTTTAATCAGTTTGTGATTTTTTTTGTTGATAAAGGTTAACTTTCTCCAGTCCACTAGGTTATTTAAATTGAGGGGTTTTAAAAACTTATAAAACTTTTGGAATCAAATTAATTAAATTATTCGTATCTTTTTTTTACTAAATGTATTCGTCTATTAGCTGAAATGCGCTCTTTGATAATTTTCCATTTTCTTCTACATACATTTTTTCGCAATGCATAGGTGTTACCTACCCTATAAACTCATCTTCTATTTTTTTAAATATATTTTCATTTGTTATTTTTTGTGTAAAATCTTTTACTTCATTTGATTTTATTGATGGATGGGTTATTATCCTTGTGTTTTTTTTGTTTTTATATTTTATCATGCATATATTAACCTTAAAAATTCTTCAATAGTATTTGAAGATATTGTGTGTGTTGCACTGCAAAGTAGATCGACTGCTTTGGCTGAATTTGCTCATCAACTCCTCAATTTGCTACATTTCTGCTTAGTTGAATGGACAAAGTGGGTAATTTTAGATTAGAAATTGAATCTCACTTTATATATCGTCTAGTAGGTGAGATTTATGACTACGACAATGAAGCAGTTTAATGGCCACTAATGAATGAATGAATGAATGAATGAATGAATGAATGAATGAAAACTGAATATTTGCTTCATACCTATATGTTATTCTATATATTGAGTTCCTGAATTTTTTTATATAATCTTTATATCTCTACAATTTTCGTCATAAATAATGTCAACATTTGTGGTCCAATTGTAATTTTCAAATTCAACTATAATGTTTGAAGAAACATCGTGTATTCATGTCTAATTTAAACTATCTGTATTCGTAGATAGGTAACATTTCTATAAGAAATTAAAAATAAAGCAGAAAAACGATAACAATATGTTTCATCTCGTGATGGTATTGCATAATTCATCAGTTTTCAGATAGTAGATGAAAAGGGCCAAAAGATCTTGAACTTCGTTCCTTTCGAACAATAGATCTTATAGATTTGAAGTAACAAAAGAATTTTTCATATATAATTTGAACACTTTTTTATGGGAATTATTGTTTTCTTTTTTTTTTGGAAATTATTTCAAATAATTACCAAATTATCTCACTTCCTATCTAGGCATGGTATTTTCGGCTTCAATGTTGAGAAGGTTAATTCTAAAATAACTGACAATATATATATATATATATATATATATATATATATATATATATATATATATATATATATATATATATACATCTATGTATAGATATATACATAGTATATAGTTTATATGAAAGTACTTAGTTTGCGATACTTCAAAATCAAAAAACTTACACAAGATATTCTTATTTTTAAAGCCCAATGAGAGAAAATATTGATAATGGGTATTTCCCTTTGAACAAATAAATTTTTTGTTTAAATCTTTTTTTAAGTATTTGTTGTTATTAAAATATCATAAAAAATATTTTGAAGTAGAACCTTTTCAACAACTAACTCAACCAGAATTCAAAAATAAAAGCTTCCTTAAAAAAAAATTTATATTAATTAAGGAGCTGCAAACGTAATTTTAGACAAAATCTTAAATGAGTAAAAACAGCCTAGACTTTGGTATATGGTATATATAAAAAATCTACATAGAATTTTACGTAAAATACGAAAACATAATAGTGTATAGACAGTTCCAGCATCTTGTAAATATTTTAGCCGCGTTATTGACATTTTCAAAATTTTCCTAAATATAGTTTTCCAAATATAGAATGACGATTCTTTCAAAAAGACACCTTGTATATATATTTGTTCTATCAATTTCGATGGCTTTCCTTGTCCAAATTCTATATAAATGAATAGCTTAGACCAACATGTATGTAGTACATACTTTTATTAGTTTTCCACAAGAAGGGTCAAGTGTTTATTTATTATCATTTTATAAGTTGATAGTTCTTACACTATTCAGTATCATATATGGGGCAGTTTTCATTACCATCACGTAGATCATCAATGAACCTACTAATACGCATATATTATGGATTGATTTGAACGTCGCATTTCAGTCTTATGTAGGTCGAATATCGAACCTGACTCTGTTATTGTTCACTTAGACCGATCGAATTTCAAATAAAGTGAACCTCAAGAAATTTATACGAATGATATCCGGCTTCTTTTGTGAAATTTTCACTGCACCAAAAATGACAATTTTTTCTATTGAAAATTACTTCTCTTGAAAATTTTGATTCATCAGTCCAAATCATTTTATTTAAAAAAAATGGATCTTTTTGAATGTGTACCAACATCATTTCACAAAATTCAACTCTCTGTTGAGGGTATTGAGGCTTCATTGCTTTAATTTTGGTGAATTTGTAATCATGCATGTCATGTCTTTGCAAGATTCTTTGAACAGATGAATATTTTAAGCCAAAATCTTCTTCAGCACTTCTTATCGATGACTCCGGAAATGCGTGAAAATATGATAGGACATTAATTTGGTTGTCTTCGGAAGTTACGGGCTGATGTACATTTCTTAGTGCTTTTAAAGTTGATCCAAACATTTTGAAATTGTTCTGAATTCGTATAAATTTCTTGAGGTTCATTGGCGGTAGATTCGGATACATTTCATTGAACTTTCTACATGTCCTGCTGATAATTTTATCACACTGTCCAAGAATAATAAACAAATTCATAAGAACTTCATTTCAATAAATTTTTTCCATCGTTTCTCAAGGTATTTCCAACTTCTGAAGTGATGAAAGTTTCGATATTATTAGTAGATTGTCACAACGTTACTGTCAAATAGTAGGTAATCATGACATGCTTAGCAAATACCAAGGGGATACCATGTTCAAGGAACATTTTCACAAATAAGTGCTCATAAGTCCGAAACTTGACTAGTTAGGTATAGATATGATATACATAGATAAAAAGGAAATTCTAGCAGCTTTCCGAAATTGTAATAATATACAGGGTATTCCATTTGAAATAACCAACTGATAGTCACTTTTCCAAGCTAACGAAATAACTGTATTTTTTGACCACCCTGTATTGAAATAACGAAAATTGGGCTGAAGTGTAGGAAGCCCCTAGGTATTAACAAACTTAATCCGAAATTGCGATATCATTGTATTTCTTAGCTCAAAGATATCAGAGTTTTTAGAGGTTTTGATTTCCGACGAAAAAAAAGAAAATAATTTTTATTTCGAAAACAGTAACAGATAGGTATAGGGAAATATTATGAAAAGTTGTTAGGAAATTGTTGGAGATTCTAAAAATAATATAATATACAGGTAGTTCCATTAGAAAAATCAAAGTTGCTACTACTTTCTTATAGAAGTGGCAACACCGCATTACCGAAAATATTTTAGTTGGGTAGAGAATGTCCGATTATGCCCTCCATTGAATTTTCGAAGGGATCCGTTGTATGGTTCACCAGAAGCGTCTAATGTGCCATCCACCGTGAATCACCCTGTATATATATGTATATATATATATATATATATATATATATATATATATATATATATATATATATATATTGTATATATATATATATATATATATATATATATATATATATATATATATTGTATATATATATATATATATATATATATATATATATATATATATATATAATTTTTTTTTATTGGAACATATTAGTGCAATAGATCAAAACGCTCCATAACATCAAAAAATATACCCTAAAAAATATGATCAAGGGTTGAAATATTTTCTGGATTAGTGATTTGTCTTTTAATTCAATTTAGCAACCAGTTTTTGTATTTGTCATTATTCTTCTGATTTAATTTCAATTCATTGGTGCCTATTACATTTAGTAAAAAAATTTATTATGTATCTGAGGATGTCGCATAAGACAATGAGGCCGATCATACTTTTCAAATTATAATTTTATTCAATACAAAGAATTCAAAGATAAAAAAAACGTTTTTCTTAGAATCTTTCTCCACATAAACAATTTTAATTGATCCTCCTTAATTTTCAGTCACCAAATGAGAATATATATATTTAACTACTTCTAGATATTATTTTTAATAATAAGAGTAGGAACCTATAGCTCTGATGAGACCTGATAACTTCGAAACAAGTTTCTTGGAAAGTTTTTCATTTCTTCCATGACGTTTTCTACCGATAAAGGAAAACTATGTAATATTTATTCTCTCAAACGAATTTATAGCATGTTATCGATGCTGGTTATAAACTATATTGGGTAACTTCATAAAGAAACAAAAAATCTAATGAGTAAACGCGTTTCGTCATAACATTGACTTAATCTTGTAGTAAATTATGGTATTACAAAACAATCGATTTACACGAAAAATTTAACATAACACAGGGGGGTTCTTACAGAAACTAAATAACAATAAGCAATTCATTCAGAGCTATTGGTAGGTACATTGAACAGATTAAGAAGAGGAGAAGGGTTTACTTCAATCTGGTCGTTAACTAGGTTTCCGGAATTCTCATATATATTGATGTATAGGGAATCCCAACAGTTGATTTTGCGGAGACTATTTTCTAACTGTAATATAGTATAATTGTGATTAAAGGTATGGTTTTCTTGAATAAGATGACACGCATAATTAGAGTCTGTTTTCTGCTTAATATAGCTACGTTGGTGTTCGTGTATTCGAGTTTTAAAATTTCTAATTGTACGTCATATATAGAATTTTTCACAATCGTTACAGTCTATAAACACCAGTACGTTCATCTATAAACACCAGTATGTTCATCTCTATGGATTTTTGATTTGTTGTTTTTGATAAATTTTCCATTGCTATTGTTGGATTTATATGAAACTTTGATATTTTGTTTATGAAGAAACAATTTCAGGTTTTCGGAAGATTTGCCCATGAGTATGTTAAATTGTTATAGACTGTATTTTTCTCGGATATAAGTATGTGGTAAACTTCTGAAATTGCCATTTTATATTTTTTCCTCTAAATGAGACTGTCAATCATATTGGGGGAATAACCATTATATACTGCCATTTGTTATATTCAATTCCTTTCGGAAATTAGCTTCGGACAAAGGAATTATGAAAAGCCTATGAATCATACTATGATAAGCGGATAATTTATGTGAAATTGGGTGTAGTGATGTATTATGAATTGTAATATCTATATGAGATGGTTTATGATAAATTGAAAATTCATGTTTGTTGCTTTTTCTGGTAATAGTTAAATCTAAGTAATTAATAGAATCATTCATTTCAGTTTCTAGAGAAAATTTAATACGGGAGTGTATGGAATTAATATAATTAATGAAATTATCCAAATGTCTATCTGTACCAGTATAGCAAACAATTACGTCATCCACGTATCTATACCAATAAAGAAAGTATTTACTGTTGAAGTGGTTCATAATAGTTTTTTCTAAATTATCCATAAAGATTTCGGACAACAAAGGGCTTAAGGGATTTCCCATGATCAAACCTTCCTTATTGCTATAACACACGTTGTTGAAACTGAAATAATTTTGTTCTAAACAAATTTCCAGTAAATATGTAATATCTGACTGTATAAGTGGATGAACATTATAAGAAATATTACTATTCAGTTTCTCTAGGAACCCCCCTGTGTTATGTTCAATTTTTCGTATAAATAGATTGTTTTGTAATACCATAATTTAGTACGAGATGAAGTTAATGTTATAGCGAAACGCGTTTACTCAATAGATTTTATTTAAACCTGTGAAAGGTTAGTTTTTTGTTTCTTTATGAAGTTATGAATATGAACTTTCACCAAGTAAATGCCAACTCAATTCAAAGTATATTTAGCATAAATTTTTCCAAATTATACCTATCAATGTGACGATTTTTGTAAAATTGGTGTAAATAAAGATTTCAGTTTTTCTGATAAAAATATTTGTCCACGACTGTACTATAAATCATTCATGATACGTGTGCTTACTGAAGTACAATTATACCTATTATTCACTAGAGTGTATAATGGTTTATTATACACTGCATGACGTCACACTCGAAACGTATGTCCAAACTTGAGACTATCATTCACATTGTTAGAATAGTATTGTTATTAGATTTTTAGGTTTTATGTAACTAAGATAACTTTTAGGCAAATTATTAAACTAATATTTAATATAATGCCCAACTTATCGAATATTTACTCTAATAAATTATCTATTTCATTTTCATCAGAGTGAAAGAAAGGAATGGAATCGATGTCAAGTGAAATAGTTGACGTTTATGTGAATATGCTGTTTTCAGTGAACACAGAAAATATTATGTCAACGCTTTTGATAACTATTTTTATTGTTGAAAATGCAGATTATTACTAATTTTTTCGAGGAAGTCGTGGACAAAGTATAGTATTCTACTCGCACAAAATTACAATTTTTCACTCGGGTGAATTGCGACACTCGCTTGCAGCTCGTGTCGCAAACTTCACCCTCGTGAAAAATAGCTATCATTTTGTGCTCGTTGAATAATATACTATTATCAGTTCTCAACACATTATACGTGTCTCATACACGAGACTCCTTGAACAAACAGATGTTCTTCTCACCTTGGGTCGTCCATATACGACGTCCCCGAGTTTGCACGGGGCATATACGCATATAGCCGTTATTTAGTTCAGATTCCGACTGCCTGCGAATATCGGTCAAGTTCGGTGAAAATTGAGATGACTGCATTCAATATGTCGCGAAGTAACGCAACTTTGTGGTATTTTAGAATATAATAAATCCGTGGAAATATCGAAAATATCATAATCCACTTGTGATAATAATGAAAATTTTTGTTTAGTGTGATTTTACATGAAACTTTTGTGAACGTTGTTACGTTTTGAGTTAAGTTGTGTGAATTATTTTAAATTTTCGATGAAATGTCTCATGAAAAATTGGAGAAGTGACGAAAGTATATGTTGGTTACCAAGTTATTAAATTTCGAAGGTAAGCAAGTAATCATCTCAATATTTTATGCTAGGTAGATACTCAAATTGTTAGGAACAATTTCGCCTTTTAAAATTACAAGTGGACCGATAGTTACCTGCTCTTTATATTTTCTATATCATGTTATAATTGATTGAGTAAGTATATATTTAGTTTTCGCGTGTATGAGATGTATTTGAATTTTTCTAATAATAACCTAAGCAGTTACTGAGTGCAATTATGAAATTTTAATTTCATGGTGAATTGAGTCTAATTTTGAATTTCGAAATTTTACAATACAGCCATTCAATATTTATATCATTACAAAGTTTAACAACTAGATATATTGTATATTGGCGTTATGCTGTTTTCGGTTTCGGATTTTATGGGTACGGTTTTCACATTGTTCACGTTGTATACGTCCATGACTTTAGTGATTTCTCTGAAATACTGTTATATATATATATATATATATATATATACATATATATATATATATATATATATATATATATATATATATATATATATATATATATAAGAAAGAATTCTTCGTGTTAACGAAACACATACCGTGGTTATAAAATTAAGTGAAACTAGGACATTTATTTGAAACTAATCAAACAAATCAGCGGAGCTGGTTATAAGAGTTCACGAAGCATCAAAATATCTACATCTACCTTAGACGGTACTTGTTAGAAATGTTAATGAATAACTTTTTGATAATTATTAGCAATAACAGGCTTGGTGAATCTCAAAAACTCGATTTTATTAAAAAGTTTACGTTTCGCCACGACATTATTCGTGGCTTTTTCAAAACTTTTTGAAAAAGTTCACAGGCAACAACAATTCAAATATATATATATATATATATATATATATATATATATATATATATATATATATATATATATATATATAAGAAATCTTATTTATAAAAAGTTTTGATAAAGCTACGAATGTCGTGGCTATTAGACTGAATAGCATATAATAAATAACTAGCAAGACAAAGCAGCCTTATTATTTTTATTTTCAAACATTATGTAGGTAAAGGTTTCTTTGGTTTCCCTTACCATCTAATGATAACATTTTTGAATGTTAATATTAGATTGAATAGCATATAATAAATAACTAGCAAGACAAAGCAGCCTTATTTTTTCAATTTTTTTCAATTTTTTCACATCAATAAATGTCAAAGAAATTTCAATTACGAATATCGAAGTGAAACGTCAACTCTGTAATAAAATCGAGTTTTTTAAGATTCAACCAGCCTGTTATTGCTAATAATTACCAAGAGATTAAAAATAGATCACAGGCAACAACAATTCGAATAAATAATTATATATATATATATATATATATATATATATATATATATATATATATATATACTAGCTGACCCAGCAAACGTTGTTCTGCCATATAAATTATTTTTATCTATCTATCTAACTATCTATCTATCTATCTAATTATGTATCTATCATTCTATCTATCTATATATCTATCTATCATTATATCAATCTATCTGACCCGGCAAACGTTGTTTAGATTATTAAAATGGCTATTAAAAAATATGGGTTGTTGATAGAAGGGTGAAAATTTAGAGTTATGTATTTTTTAATGCAACATCATAAAAAATAAAAATAAAAAAATTTTTTCAAAAAATTTTCAAAAATTGGTGTGGACCATCCTTATCACTTAGGGGTATGAAAACTATATTACGACCTATTCTCAGACCGATCTTTGTTATTTTCGATTGCCAACTTGCAACCCTATTGTGGATCTGTGGATAAAATTTAAAAAAATAAAAATCTTGCCAAAAAAATTAAAGTTTATAATCAACAAATGAAAATAGGGGATGATCGTAGAGGAGTGAATATTTAGGGTTGAATGTATTTTTGAATGCTGTATCATCAAAAAAATAGAACAAAAAAATTTTGTCTGAAAAATAAAAAATTTAAATTGAGGGTTGGACCCTCAAAATTTAGAGGGATGAAAAATAGATATTGTTTGATTCTCATACCTAACAGATATGCACACAAAATTTCATGAGAATCGGTCGAGCCATTTCGGAGGAATTTAACGAATAAAAAAATAGGGGTTGATCGTAAAGGGGTGAAAGTTTGGGATAGTATGTATTTTTGGATGCTGCATCATGAAAAAATAAAACAGAAAATTTTTTCTGAAAAATAGAAAATAAAAATTAAGGGGAGGATCACCCTTTACATTTAGAGGGATGAAAAATAAATATTGGCCGATTCTCAGACCTACCTGATATGCACACAAAATTTCATATGAGAATCGGTCGAGCCATTTCGGTGGAGTTTAACTTCTAACACCGTGACACGAGAATTTTATATATTAGATATATATATATATATATATATATATATATATATATATATATATATATATATATATAGATGTATATATATATATAAATATATATATATATATATATATATATACATATATACATATATATGTATATATATATATATATATATATATATATATATATATATACATATATATGTATATATAAATATTTGGTAACATACTTCGTTTACAAGTCCAATAGCTGTTGTGAACCGGCGTTAAATTGTAATTCCAGTGAGTTGAAAAAAGATAAGTGGTAACCCTTGAGCGTAGAACATTAATAATATTCGACTTCTCAATTGGGGGCTGAAACGCTGTAGTATTAATTTTTCTAGTGAATGTGGTTATTATTTTTGAATCATGAGTTGACTGAGAAAGATTTTCATTAGTTCAAAGTATCGAATTTTGTCGATTCAGGCAACATCAAAATATACGCTTTATGCTAGGTCATAGTCGTTTCTGTATCATCTTATATAAAGCTGATGAAAACCTGTTCCTTTTAGGGGAGCACATAATTTCAAGATAATTTACATTCAACACTTTCAACCCACCAAAATGGGTAACGATAACTGAACTTAACTTCTGCGTCTGGAGAACTCTGTTCCTTCTTCGTCTGTTAATTTTGAATAAATAATTACGTTTTTATAGCATACTGAAGATTAACAAATTCTTTCGATTATTAATTCAATCACCGTCAAGATCCGAACCAGCATTAGCAATAAGTTATTCATATCTCTACCGGCATGTAGGCATAAATCCCTATAAATAATTCTCGGAATCATCTCCAAGAAACTGAGAGCTGAAGGAATAAAGCTTCGAAGTAGAACTTGTAATGAAAAGCTGCAAAAATGAACGTTGGATAACTTCTCTACAGACTTCGTGTGTATACAAAATGGAGGCCATCTAGAGTCGTAAATTATATACGTCGGCTAGCATCTGCCAGCAGCAATGTGTAAAAAGGAGCTTGTGCACAACCTACTTCGAACTTGACCTACATTTCATTTTCCTGGAGACACACTCTGTCTGAAAGATCTGTTGACATGGTTTTAAAGTTGAGATTTTACTTTTTGTTCGTTGTTGAGACATATAGGCTATTGTAAGTCTGAAAAAGAAGAAACGATTTTGTTCTGCGGTTTTTGTGTTCTAGAGGTACCTTTCATTGTAGGTATACTTTGTTTGGGAATTATTCTTATTTTGCGAAAAATAGTTTTTGAGTACACAAGGTATATTCAGTTCTTACATGATTTTATATTTTGCTCGATTTAGATTTAGGGTCAAAAATGCTGTTGTTTATCATCAAATATTATTGTAAGAATTTCCGTAAAATTTTTCTTTTTTTGATGGATATATTTTCTAAAAATTGTGAAAGACCTACTATAGAGTTTCTACTTTTTGAAGATATTCAATATTTTCTTCAACAATTTCAGTCCGAATAAGCCTTGAAAGTGATGAAAACGAGCATCACAATTCAATAAAATTTTGTGTGAATCCCTTGAAATTAAGTATTTTCATATCTTTTCCACTTTTCCTAGCAAAATATTTGAATATTGGTTGGTATAGTCTGAAGAATCCCTGAAGAAGCGAAATGTCGTTCATCAGGTACTGAAATTTATTTTAACCTTCCCGTACACGGGTAAAAAAAAATTACGATAGTAGACGGGTCGGGTCTCCCAGACCCTAACTCAATATATTTTTTTTTTTGAAAGTTGTTTTTCTAGTTTCATTTTGAAGTATTGAAGAGTTTTCTTCAACTTAAATAATAAGGAAGCCAATTTTCTCAGTTTTTAATATTTTTATAATTGAAATTGAACCCTATTCTTTTTTTAACATCAATATCAAGAAAAATACAAAACTGATAAAAAATGTCTGAACAAAAAATGTCGATGTTAGGATTCTCTAAACAATAGGTCATATAAACTTCATTAACTGAAATATGACAAGTAATTCAAAACCATGAATAAAAAAGTTCTTATAAAATATCTACTACTTTTGCTCACTACATTCCAAACAAAAATTACTACAAGCTCTAAACATAAGAAATTATTACATTCTTTACAATAATATTTTGTTTTACGATCTTTACAATATTTCGTGTTCTAAAATTTCTACGAACTCGGTATGTAAAATTTCTGCGAATTCGGGATCTAAAATTTCTACGAAGTCGAGATCGGCAATCATCATCGTTATCTACTTAGACATCGGTTTTAACTTCCTCGAACAATTTACCAAGTCTATTTAATGCAACTTCATAAGGATCCATAATAAAACAAAATATAATGAGTACTTCTCCAGAAAATTACAATAAAGACAACTAAAAAATAACTCGAATATTCCCCGAATACTTACACCAACGCACGCGTCGGGTCTGACAAGACATTTCTCGTGATCTATCATGCCCTAAGTAATACACTTGACTGAAAACAATAATAATCGTTAAGGAAGGAGCCTACCGAAAGGTACAGCGGGGCTCCTCACCCAATTCAATGACATCAGAAAATAGCACCATAAAAATAAAACGCCCGGTCTGTTAGACCCAACCCGTGCACTGAAAGGTTAAAACTATTGAAAATGAGAGTTTTTATATTGTTTCTAATTAGTAACTTTAATTGATTGTATTTTATTCACGACCTCTTCTAGAAACGACATTCTGTAGTAGATAAATTCCATTCGGAACTTCATTCTGTCAAGCAGGGAGGCTTGTGCTGAAAAATTGCTGAAAGGGAATATCGGTCGTGTATTAAATAATTGAAAAGCTCTTTCGAGATAGGTTCCGTATTATTGTAGCATCAATAAAATGCGTTTCGCGTTCGTTCCAATCCAATCAATACGTTCCCAGGATGAAGCATTTCAATTCCACCGTACATTCCTCTCAAGCCAAGTTATATCAGGGAAATATCCATTCAGTAGATTTCAGTTTTTAGATATTAGTTTGAGAGTTCATTACAACGGTGATGCAAAATATCGCCGGAAATTATCAGTTCCTACTGCTAGTAAAACGGGATCCCTCTTTCTAAGATTTTTTACAGCTGAATGAAAATGAAATATTTCTAAGTTGATTTTCACTTGTCAAGATATATCAATTCGTGATTATTCGTTATTATTTTGTAGTTACTCACCACCGTTATTCCATTTCTTCAAAAAGAAAGTATGCTGCACTTCCTCCAGAGGTTATATCTGTTGAACAATAATTGATATTTTTAGGTTTGAACTCTATATACCGTATAGACAGTATCTGTTGAACAATTAATATTTTAGCTTTGAACTCAATATGACGTATGGACAATATCTGTTGAACAATTAGTATTTTTAGCTTTGAACTCAATATGACGTATGGACAATATCTGTCGAACAATTAATATTTTAGCTTTGAACTCAATATGCCGTATGGACAATATCTGTTGAACAATTAATATTTTCAGTTTCTTTCTCAATCTGATTTATTGAGAAAACGCGAAACACTGTTATAATCATAATTGTTAGTATTAAACATGTTGTGATAAGAACTGCGAAAATCGTGATAAATTAGTATTGATAACAAAGTCTGGCAGTTCCAAATAATCGATGTGTTTTCTTGTTCTCTTTATGTGACACGATTGTATGAAATATCTTTCAGGAATATGAAAAAACGAAGCATATTAGGATACTATACATTACATAAATTAAATTTTTATTAATCATGCTGCTCCTTCAATTTCACTGTGGAATCTTCATTAAAGCAAATTATAACACCAGTATTATTCGAATATTTATATCATGCTTGATGATCCCATGTTTATTTTTTAATCTTCGTAATGAATAATGTGAAAATATCGATTTATTCTTAGCTCATGAAAAGTTGGCATTTTAACGAGCATAGAGTTTCTCAAACGTTAATATTGAGTTCTTTTAAATATCTGGCGATTTTAAAAATATGATTCAATATTGCTAAAAAAAATACGGTTAGTTGGAAGATGCTTTCCAATTATGAATGGAAACTTATAATTCTGTCAATGAATAAAACATTACCAACTTCAAAATTAATTATTCTGAAGTTCAGAACTCGTCTTCTTATTCGAAGAATTTTCTAATTGAGAACTAATAGAGAAGTTATGAATAATAAAGCAGTCAAAATACTCGATAGCTTTTGTAAAATTAGCTTGGCTGCTTTCCAAGCCATCGAACGAATGAATTCATTACAGGCAAATACTTGACTGAGTCGGAACTTTGGGTATTCTAAAATTATTATCTTTTAACGTAATTTAGCGTTAGACCTAGAGTAAATAATTGGTTTGTTCGATATTTCGTCTTGTTTGTGACGATATGCGTCAGAAACGATCGATATAAACCAAATATTTAAAAATAAGGAATTTCTCTCAATTTTGAGTAGGAATAAAATCGATGTAAGATGGCGTCCTAAGAACAAGAATACACATTGATATTGTGGTTGGTTGTAGAGAGTACGTTCTTCTCGTTCGTATAACGACTACATAAAGGAGCTGCAATTGAATCTGATATTTCTGCAGAAGTGTTCAATTTATTTTTGTTGGATTCATCAATGATTCAGCTACCGCTGTAGATTTCCATTCACAATGTCTCATCAATGCTGTTATAACCAGGTCTGACTATTTCTCTGCGTTTGAAAACTTCAAAAATGTGGCAATTTGATTCCCCATTTGGGTAAATTTGTTAGTTCAGTTACATAAAACCTAGAATCTCACGATAATATTAACCTAATAATGTAAATGATAAGTTTAGATATACGTCTTGGGGTCATGCAGTGAATAATGAAACATTAGTCACTAGTGAATAATTTGTATTGTTATACTTTTAGGGAGAACATGAATGTTTCATAGTATAGAAATGGACAAACAATTTTATCAATTCCTTCAAACATGATGCAGTTCAGTATAACTCCGTACCGAAATTCACTGCTTGCAAATGTTCATATTTTCAATTAAGTCAGTTAACATCAAAGTCAGTGTGAATAAGACAGCTGACATAAACTAATTTAATTCTATTATTATCCCAGTTCTAATTTCATCTGTTTTAATTTCGAAGCTTGCTTTTTCGGAGTCGCAATTTACCCTCATCTAATTTACAGAAGTTAGTTCACATAATTTCTGAATATTCTGCAGGTAGTAACTCCCTCTTTTGGGATGATATCAAAATAATATCTATTTATATTTCACAATTGATATTTTAATTTTTATGCAGTTAGCTCTGGATCATCACCAATTATTTGTCAAACCTATTATGAATTATATGAAATATCATTTTAACTTATTTTTGAGTAATAAAGTTCGGAAGTATATATATATATATATATATATATATATGTATATATATATATATGTATATATATATATATATATTATATATATATATATATATATATATATATATATATTATATATATATATATATAATATATATATATATATAGATATATATATATATATATATATATATATATATATATATATATATATATATATATATATGTATATATATATATATATAGTAAGGAGGTTTATTGGGTGTGCGGTCTGTTATATATAAAAGAAAACTCTACTTTTCCTAGCTACTCAATATTTCGTCAAACTTTATTGACATCATCAGGAGTCTACTGTAAAGATTGAAAATAAAACAAAAATGACACCAGAATACAAAAACCACAAACAACTTACAGTTTAAGAGTAAAATTCAAATACACAAGGCATCACATCAACATGTTAAACAGTACTGACCACACAATGGGAACAAATCTCCCTAACAACTGGTCTAATTTTTTCTTTCATTCTTATAGAGATAACACAAATATGTGGTGATTTTATTAATTCATTTTCGAACTAAATGAACCAAAAAAGTTTACGACGACATGTTAACTTTGACTGTACAATCAGGGTATAAAATAATAAATTTTTTTCTTCTATTTAGCCAATCTTAAAATATTACTGTAAATGCTGCTTAACTGACCTGTATCGGACTTAAAATTAATAGTGTTCCTATCCTTCTTTATGCAACACATTTCCAGGAATAAACGGTTTCCATAATTAGACTCTGTTTTCAAAACACTGACATTATTATAATCAAAGTTACGGCCTGTTTTTATATAATGATCAAGCACAAGAATTTTTACCCAATCGACAATCACTCCTGTGCTGTGTAATTCTCTGTTTAAGCCACTGGGCAGTTTGTCCAATGTAACAACCCTGACATCCCAAACAAGGTATTTTATATAATACATTACTCTTGAAATTTGACGAAATATTGAGTAGCTAGGAAAAGTAGAGTTTTCTTTTATATATAACAGACCGCACACCCAATAAACCTCCTTACTATTTCATACCGTACGGTCGATATCCTTTCATACTACTACTATATATATATATATATATATATATATATATATATATATATATATATATATATATATATATATATATATATATATATATATATATATATATATATATATATATATATATATATATATATATCATTCATTCGAATTGTTGTTGCCTGTGAACTATTTCTAATCTTTTGATAATTATTAGCGATAACAGAATCTCAAAAAACTCGATTTTATTGAAAAGTTGACGTTTCGCCACAACATTCGTGGCTTTATCAAAACTTTTGAAAAAATTGAAATTTCTTTGACATTTATTGATTTGAAAAAATTTGAATAGAAAAAGACTAATATGTCTCACTAAAATTTATTTCGGCTGTGGCCGTTCTTTGTTATTTATTACCTGCTATACAGTCCAATATTAACATTCAAATCTGTTATTATTAGATGGTAAGGGAAACCACAGAAACCTTTACCCACGTAATGTTCGAAATAGGTTCAAATTATTTTGATTTTGAAAAGTCAAAGAAGTACAAGATAAATAGTACCCTATACTATTTATCTTGTTTTCAAAAATTTCTCATTGCGGCTGTGGCCGTCTTCAATATAGTTTAGAACATGTGATCTCCAAAATTACAAGTAATGTCTTTTTAAAAGACAACAATCAAATATTTTAAACCTATTTTCTACATTACGTGGGTGAAGGTTTCTGTGGTTCCCTTCCCATCTAATATCAACAGACCTATCTGTTGATATTGGACTAAATAGCACGTAATTAATAACTGAAGACGGCCACAGCCGCAATGAGAAATTTTTGAAAACAAGATAAATACTTAGTACCCTATTCTTTGACTTTTCAAAATCAAAATAATTTGAACCTATTTCGAACATTACGTGGGTAAAGGTTTCTGTGGTTTCCTTTACCATCTAATAATAACAGATTTGAATGTTAATATTGGACTGAATAGCACGTAATAAATAACAAAGAACGGCCACAGCCGAAAAAAAATTTTGTGAGACATAGTAGTCTTTTTCTATACAAATTTTTTCAAATCAATAAATGTCAAAGAAATTTCAATTTTTTCCAAAGTTTTGATAAAGCCACGAATGTCGTGGCGAAACGTCAACTTTTTAAAAATCGAGTTTTTTGAGATTCAACAAGCCTGTTATTGCTAATAATTATCAAAAGATTTTATATATATATATATCTATATTAAAAATTAAATAATAAGAAAACAACTTGTCTTAAAACCACAAAATGAAAATAACTTTTTTATTCTACTAGTTTCGCCTGTTACAGCATTATCAAGACAGCATTATCAAGACTGAATAATGCTGTAACAGGCGAAACTAGTCGAATAAAAAAGTTATTTTCATTTCGTGGTTTTTAGACAAGTTGTTTTCTTATTATTTAATTTTTAATATAAATATGAACTACCACAGAGTTGATTCATCGTTCATATATATATACATATATATGAACGAGTCAACAATTTCTCAAATTAACTGTTTAAGTGACAAATATCATGTTAGAAAATATTAATATGGAAAATTAAAAATAATACGCTCATAAATATTCTCACACGAAGATTCTCAACCATGAACTACTTTTTCAAAATAGTGACATTTTACTACCACTTCCGGTTATACCGAAAGTATCTTCCATCTTTTAAATGGCAACCCCAATTTTTTATTCCACATTTAGATCCCTTTTTGAAAATGAGTGTCAGTTTATGAAACAATATTCATGGCCCTATCCGATCGGTTTGGAGATATTTGCATTAAAAAAAATTTTTTTGACCTTAAAATTTCGGAAGAACCTATAAAAAATGCTGGCTATAGAAAAAGTAATATTTTATGTTTTATATCAAAAAATAACTTTATTAAGATAAATGAAAGGGCATTCTATTTGAAAAAACGAGTTCTTTTGAAAAAACAAAAATGTTTATAGCTTGTGAAATCCCTGTAAATTATTGCAGAAAATGATTTTAAGTTTTTGGATAACCAGCATATTTAATAGGTTCCCTCGAAATCTCGTTGTTTTATGCCTACTACTCACTGAGATACAAAGCGTCAAATGTCAACAAAAATTTCAATATACAAATATCTCCAAAATGGTCAAAAAGGGCCATTGATATTTTTCCACAAACTGACTTCAATTTTCAAGAAGGAATCTGAATGTGTAATAAAAAATGGGGGTTGCCATTTAAAATAAGAAAGTTGGTAGCTACTTCCAGTATAACCGGAAGTGGTAGAGAACTGCCACTACTCAAAAAAGGTAGATCATAATTGAGAACTTTCGTGTATAAATTTTTATAAGCGTATCATTATTACTTTCTCATGTAAGGCTAATTTTTAATCCCTTCTAAAGAAAAACCCTTTATAGTATTGCGAAATAAAATATTCACTCGAATTTCTAGAATATTATCTCTTTATCGAGATCTATGAACTGTTATATTTTCAGTTCGATCAAACGAAAACGAATATGAACATTTGTAATTCATCGTGACTTCAAATAACATAAGCAATGAATTTTGCGCTCGGTTTATTTCAAATGGATGATTAATCGAATTAAATTCCCCATCGAATTTTACCTTTTAGGTTAATTCGAATTCAAACTGATATTATATTGATTTATTGGATATAAATTAGGTGATTTATTTATTTCCTCGTAAAATGGGTTATGAATGTTCAATATTGTTCAAACTAACCCCATCAGAGGTTCCGGCCATATTTATATTTATATTGAATCAGCCACGTCTACTTTGATTATGATACGAAACAATTGCATATCGCAAACATATTTCCATGTAAATTTTCAGCTATTTTGAATGTACATATGTGCTTCGCGTAATTTAATGGGCTAAAACGTTAAATTATAAAATTAAAATGCTATATTTTCGGACATTTCTCGTTTAAATTGTAATGTTACTTCGGCACGAGAAATATTTTAGGGATCAACGTTTCGATTCAGTTGTTGTAACTCATCATACTGATTCAATGATGAATTCATTTCAATTTCTACTTCAAACAATATGCTTTGATCGAATTGATCGGAAAATGAAGTGGCCAATTTTCACTAAGTTTACCCAGCATTTGGTAAAAAATCATTAAATTTTCAGAAAAAAGTTCGAGTAAATGACAGTGCGATGAGTTAGATTCAACGAAGTCTCATAATTAATTTCACAACATCAAACTAATAAAACATATTTGTTTACGTATTATACTTTCTATACAACAGAATTAGAAATATTCTAATTCTATTAATATTCACACTGAAATACCAACAATTTTAATAATAATTTGCATCTCAACACAAAAGTGAGGTTATTGTTGGTACCTTGAAGTAAAAACAAACGAAGTTCACATTTTCATACAATCGAGCATTAGGTTAGGTTAGTCTTATAAAGTAATTCATGCGTACGCTCCAACAAGCTCTTCAGAAACAGAAGACGCAGAGCAAGTATTCGAGGATATATCGAAAGCACGCAAAATGGAAAACTCGAAATTTGTCGTGGTTGCAGGCGACTTTAATGCAAAAATCGGACATAAAATTCCAGGAGACCCCAAAAACATAGGAAAATTTGGTTTGGGTAACCGAAACGAGAGAGGTGATATGCTAGTGAATTTTCTACTGAAGGAGGGAATGTACTGCCTAAACACCTTCTTCAAGAAACCAATAAAGCAAAAATGGACCTGGAGAAGCCCCGATGGTACTACTAAAAACCAAATAGACTATATAGCTTCAAACTACAGATCCTCATGCAATGACGTATCAGTGCTAAATAGAATACACACAGGCAGCGACCATAGATGCGTTCGAGCACACTTTAGATTTGATCTCCAAAACGAAAGAGGCAAGCTAATGAAGTCGCCACGATTTCCAACCACGCAAGAGCTAGAGATGAATAATAATAAATACCAAAGAGAAATAGAAAGGCGACTCCAACCTGCCCACTTATACGATGAGCTGAATTTAGACCAGATGGCAGAGATTATAAAAACAACAATCCAGGTAAGCGTGAAAAAGATATGCTCCTCGAAAAGAACGCCAGCCAACAATAAAATAAATACACAAACACGGAACCTTATGGAACAACGAAGAAAAACATCACGGCAAACAGACGCATACAGGGAAATGAACAAAACGGTCAAGAAACAAATAAGGAAAGACATAAGAGCACACAGGACAAAAATAATTAATAACACCATAGAACAGAATGCCGGCATGAAGGTACTAAGATCAAAACTATCAAAGGGCAAAACACAACTTAGCAAAATAAAGAATAAAAACGGAGTGACGGTAACAGACAGAAATAGCTAGAGTAATAGAGGACTTTTATAAAATCCTATACTCGTCCACAAGGGAAAACCCAGGAATAAGGACACAAGTAATGAACGTCGGATCTGAAGAAATGCCTGATATTACAATAGCGGAAATCGAGGCAGCACTAAGGCAAATGAAGGATGGTAGATGCCCTGGAGAGGACGGGATAACAGCTGAAATGCTCAAATTGGGAGGGAATAAGCTAAAACAATATATCAGAATCCTCTTTGATAAATGTCTACAGGAAGGCCAAGTACCGGAATACTGGCTGGAAGCAGAGGTAATTTTACTATTTAAAAAGGGTGACTCGGCCGACATAGAAAATTATAGGCCAATTAGTTTATTATCCCACCTATATAAACTCTTCACGAGGGTAATCACCAACCGATTGACCCCTAAATTCGACTTCTACCAACCTGTAGAACAAGCTGGTTTCCGCAAGGGGTATGGAACAATGGACCATTTACAGACAATTCGAACCTTGATAGAGAAGACATCGGAATATAATATTCCAATTCATATGGCTTTTGTTGACTTCCGGAAAGCATTTGACTCGATCGAGATATGGCGGATACTCATTTCCATGGACAATGCTCGAATCGATACTAGATACACAACACTCATCAGGAATATATATCAGAATGCATCCTTCCATATAAAGATCGACGAAGGAATGAAAACTAATAACATTAAGATCGAACGAGGAGTGCGACAAGGCGATACAATCTCACCGAAGCTGTTCACCCTCGCACTGGAAGATGTTTTTAAGAGGCTTCCATGGGAGAAAAGGGGAATCAAGATCGATGGATCATACCTGAGTCATCTTAGATTTGCTGACGATATCGTGCTTATGTCGGAAGATATAGCTGAGGTCGAGTCAATGCTCCTGGAATTAAATCAGGAGTCAGGGAGGGTTGGCCTCGAAATGAATTATTCGAAAACAAAAATAATGACTTCAGGAAATGCTCAAATACGCGTAAACAACGATATTATCCAAGAAGTTGATGAATACAACTACTTAGGCCACACCATCAAAACTTGGAAAAGACAACCGAGAATGTGAGATTAAGAGACGCGTCCAACTCTCTTGGGCAGCATTTGGAAAAATTGTCCCATATACTGAGAGACAGCACAATTCCCATCAATTTAAAACGAAAGGTGTATGATACATGTATCCTGCCAGTATCTACTTATGGACTCGAAACCGTTGCTATAACACAAGCCAATGCGAAAAAGCTACGAGTGATGCAAAGGGGAATGGAGAGGTCGATGCTTGGAGTATCTCTCAGAGATAAAATCAGGAATGAAGAGATTCGCAGAAGAACCGGCGTTAAGGACATAGTGGAAAGAATTGCGGAACTGAAATGGCAATGGGCGGGTCACATCGCAAGACAGAAGGATGGGAGATGGACACCAAGAATCATACAGTGGCGACCCAGGGAGACGAGAAGGAGTGTCGGTAGACCCCCTCTGCGATGGATAGATGACATCAGACAGATTGCCGGTAATCAATGGTATCAAGTGGCTCAGAACAGATGGGAATGGAAGATGTTGGGAAAGGCTTATGTCCAGGAGTGGGCAAACGAAAGCTGACAAAGAAGAAGAAGAAGAAGAAGTCTTATAAATGATTATGTAACATCAAATTAATAAAACACATTTCTTAATTTATTATAATTTCTATAGAACAGAATTAGGAGAAATTAAATATGAACGAAAAACCCAACAAAAACTTCTAGAAAATGCACCAAATTTAAAACGGCGAAGAATTGTATTAAGAAACTCTGTTATAGACGAAACGTGCATTACTTTTTGATAAAATTTAGTGTGAATCTTTCAAAAACAACTGTTTGAATTCGTTTCTAACTGCATGTGATAATTATTTGTTATTTTTTTCAGTAACTTTCTACTAGTTCTCTGACCTATCATTGACTCTATTTAATATATTATCAACATCAGAAATAAAAACGGAAAGCAATGAAAGTAGATCGTAAAGGAAATTCTACACCATTAACAAAAAATATCCTCCAAGTACAAAAAGGTGCTAGATGTACAGGAAACCCTCTGGCAGTATTTGAAATTGAATCTTTTTTTCTTAAAAAAAACAACTTCATTCATCTGCAGATCCTGCAGCTGTTTTCTGTAATTTCTCCTTAATTATTAAAGCTTCAGACGACTGTTCATAAATTTAAATATCTCGTCTCCGCATCCAAAGAAAGACACTTTTTGCTCCACAGTTCTCTTGGTTGATTTAGAAACTAAAATAACTATTCTCTCTTATTTAGTTTGTATCCAAGTCGAATGCCGAGTAATTAGAGTTCTAAAATAATTTGGTATTGTTTTCGAAGCTTGACATTTCTAGAAGTATTTTGCAGTATTTTTGCATCAAGTATCAAATTAAGAAAATTATACATCGAAATTCTTTATCTACTACATAGATCATTTGAATGAATTCAAAAGAGAAATTTGAGAATAAAAGGATGGAATAAGTATGACTTCTCTAATTATGTCTGTGAGGGACTCTTTTTATCGAAGGGGGTTTTCTTCAAATTGCAAGTCACTTCCAAAAAGTAACAAAACCTTTGTTCAACATTTACCCGAACACAGGATTGATAAGAGCAGATTTATTGAATGACCTTCTAGATCACCAGATTTGTCACCGTTGGACTTTTTCTCCTATTGTGAAATGTAATCAGTTTGTGCTTAGCATCCGAAGCATGTGAATTCTCACCGAACCGCACGTCATGCGTTGTTGTTTTTTAATATATGTACTTGTAAGTTGTTTTCTGTGGTGAATTATTGGGGGTCTAATGAGGTAGCTTATTTATAGTTCGATATGCATTTATATTCTTATACCTGCTGCTATATTTATACGAGATTGCGAGATACGAATTTCCAGATGCTGCATACTTCTTATAATGATTCCAATCTGGGAGGCTTGTTTACATTACTCTGTTCCATTATTTTGTTTTACCATATTTCTTTACTCTGCAGGTAAATTTCAGACATCTTTACTTAGTATGAAATGAAGTCGCTTTCGCTGTCTGTTTAATTAGTTCTTTTAAACTGTTCAACGGATTTGAATGCAATTTTCAGCAGTAGATAGATTGTTTCGAGAGGAAGGTTTACATGTATAATAAATAGATATTATAGTACAGAAAAGCCGAAAAATATATAATTTTCACTTGTATATTATATGTTCATTTCACCTTGGATACGGTTGCTATAAACCACTCATTATGCGCTAGGCCATAACCCCCGAATTTGCGGGCGTTATGGATCATAACGCCCGCTCCCTCGGGCCGAATGTTTCCCTCCGGGCGTAAGGATCTATATAACGCACTTGATACATAAATAACTATTTTGTGCGCTTAAAAGGCAAACGCTGGCTAAACCTTACGAGATAGATCAAAGTAATGTACTACGGAATTGTTATCTTCAAAAGATCGATAAAAAAGTCCGCGATGGCACATATTTATTTTCTAAGGATATTTATCTTTTACAAAAAAACATGTGTTATTTACCAAGCTATTTTGTACAATACAGTATCATTCCTTATCCAATTGAATACATTACATACGTTGTACATTTAATGTAGATCGAAACTGACCTAACAAAATTTCATTAAATTGGATATCATAGAAGATATCAGAGATTTAAAGAGCAGAGGCATAGTGGCTGTTGAGCCGTACGTTTCGTCGTGGTTGGCATCGATGAGCGGGCGTACCGTTCGACGGGGGCAGGAATGGGCGTAGCACGCATCGGGCCAACAATTGTAAACATAACAAAATTACATTCGGATGCAGGGTATATTGGTAATTCAACCTCAACAATGAATTTGTTATATTTTCATGGTTTTTTCAGCTTCAGGGTACAAAAAAGCTGTGTTAGAGGTACTACGTGCGTCATGATGTCATAAATTTAGTGTAAATCTTTCAACCCTCCTTTAAATTCAGCTAACTTCTACGGCAGTGACACGAAAGGGAAAGCACTTCTGGCATGTCGCCACGGCAATTTCGATGTCATTGATTACAGGAGAATTTACTGAAGTGGAGCAACATGTAAACAATCACACATGTAAACAATTAGGGCACAACAGAGAGTGTCGCCAGTAGCAGCAGAAATGACTGCAAATGATTTGGTAACATACATGAAAGACATTTTTATAAATTTTAAGTCGTATTTTCCTCGAAAATAAAAATAATATGATTGACTATTGCACTGTGTCGAAAGTAAACAGTTAGGTGAGCAAGTGGTTTTTAAATATGTTTTAGACTTCCTGTACCACAAGTTACAGAATTGGTTGAAAATCTGTACGTCGATTAGGTTAATGTTAGGGAAGTTGTTTATGGTGATATCAACTTTCTTCTCTTAACGCGTAACCTTTGCAATATAGAGGTATGCAATGTTTTTGAGGTATGATGTTGAAATTTTAGTACGTGGATTGACATGAAGTTGAGGTACGATCCTTTGTTGTTTTTAAGTTTTATCCTCAACAGCCGTCATTCAAATGAAGAGATTTTATATTTTTGAACATGCAATTCACTTCGCGGCGACTATTTTCCGTTCAAATCGCATCTCGACTTGCTTCGCACTCAATTCGCGGTAAGGTGAACTAACAAGGCCTTCTCTATTCAATTCTCTTTTTGCGTATCTTACATCTGAAGGAAAAATACCATCTTATTGACGAAGATCTGCTACTCAGGCATATTTCGTTGAAGGAAGTTAAAATCGCTTATGCAGAGAAAGTGCATTTGCATAGCACCACATTTTCACATGAGAAAACTTGCATTTAAAATGCTCCAAGTGTTTCAAAAATATTCGGAACCTTTAACTTTACTGGCTGAAATTTATTCTTCTGATCTTTATGAGAGCCTGGGTGCGAAGGATCAGAAATGAATACTCGTGAATATAAATAATGTTGAAGTTGCAAGGTATTTCAAGAATTTTATATGAATTTATTGAAATGACGCCAGCGCAGAAGGCGAAGAGCACTTTAATTAATTTATCATCAGTGTTTCTCTCTACTAAGATATAGAAAAAAAATGTGTGGTTGTGAAATGGAGCAAGGGCCGAATGATAAGCTGATCCTACGTTTTCTACCTTTATTATTGAATGAAGTCGAATTTGCATAAATAAATTGGTATTTTCCAGAATAGATTACATGCTCTACAAGATAAAGGATTCAACAATTTCTGTTTCTTGTTCGAAATACGTCAAAATTAAGAGTGCTCTATAAAATTTCTGCATTTCTTTATATTCATCCTATTCATTCGATTAAATTCCAAATGTTTTCGTATCAAAATTTTGATTTTTGAGGTTATAATTGTGCTGTTGATAGGAACCTTTTCAAACTCGCTTCCACTGTTGCTTTTCATTATAAGTTGTGATAATCTTAACCAAAATACCAAAAATGTCAAGTTGTTATTTCGTTGCTGTAGTTATGATCTTCGCGTTTCGAAGTACTACTTCTTCATCAGATGCTGACTAAATTTTAGGGAATAATTCTAAAGATTCAGGTATTGATAAACGAGCTAAACGTTGATTTTAACAAAGAGGAAGGTATCATTAAGCAGATCGTTATGAACAATAATTATAAACCAAATATAATAGAAAATATAATACAAAAAAAGTTGTTCAAAGGAGCTATTTCTTAAGTTTATCCAGTTAAAGAAAAAAATCCCTCTAATTGACGAGAACCACTTATTTAGCTTTTCTAGAATCTTTACAAAGCAGTAAATTCAAATACTGGATGTCCTCCCCAATGGTTCGGCAGAACTCAGAAATAGTACCTCAATGGGCTTGTTTAAAAAAATTAATAATTCAATAATGGAAACTAAAGGTAATGTTAAACGGACTCCAAAAATTCAAGGTTTTTTCACAAATCAATGAAAGAAATTGGACTGAACAAAAGCGGGGCGTGGTTACCTGTGACGTCTCACGGAATATGCGATAGATACCTAACGTTCAAAATGCCGCGAGTTGATAGTAGACTGTGTATACTGTAAGTACCTACCGTTTTTTTTAAATCAAGGTACCTACAGATTTACGCCGGTTCCGAACGGCCAATGGGCTTGAAACTGAGCCATTACTCACCAGTTAATCATATGCAGAACCTCTAAATTTCATTGTACATATACAATACCCAAGAATAAGGTGGGACTCGAACCCACAATCCTCGGTTTACCCTACTGCTGGGCTACCGAGACCTCCGAAGTACCTACCGTGTTGTCGGCTGAAGCAAAAGTCTGGACTGTTTCGTTATTTTATTGCATAATGAGCGAGAAAAATGTGGTTATATAAATATTGTTTGGTTCCCGACTGTCCTAACATATCCAAGAATGCCTCAGAAAAATGGTTCATTAATGTGTCCTCTGACTTTAATATAAGAAAAGTTTGGTAGAAAGCAATGCGTCGTGATTTTTTTGTGTCTAAAAAACCGTCTCAAACTTTACATCTTGTTACATAAAAAACTTTTTATGCGGCAATGAGTCCATACCTCATTTCTTGCTAAATGTTACTCAATCATTTTATCTCCCAGTAATTTGTTCTACTTCTAAAGTGAAATTGGTAATCATTTTGGTTTTACAAAATTTAACAAAATTATTTGCATTCTTCCCTTGTCCGGAATTTTTAAAATTAATATCGAGGCAGCTGGAAACAACTTTTTCATGTGATAGGCAAAAGTGTACTGCGGAGTATCAGACCACAATATGCAAGGTGATGTCACAGTCGGTTCTGCCGCTTTTTAACGGAGCTCCATTTCAACCTTTAATATCTAAGTAGTTGGGCAAGAGTTAAAAAATTTTACCTGTTATTTTGATGACTGAGTTTGACAAAATAACGTAAAAAAATTCGAATAAATAACTCATTGATAACAAGCCCATCGACATGTTCAATAGTGCGGTACCTGGTAGAGGTTTCGATTGGAATATAATACGTGTGTCTGTAGAAATTTACCACAATCGCTCATCCTGCATTTTTAACAAATACATGTGAAATTTTTTATCAAGATTGTTTCCTTAATTTATTTTTACTTATTCAATTAACATGAATAATTTAATAATTGAAAAAGAGTCAAATAACATGTTTTAAATATATGTGAACATTTTTTCCAATAATTTTTTCTCAATTTATATTAACATATTTGATTAAAATGCAGGGGTTTTTATGTATTATAGTTTTTTTCAGCAGCGAGGTAGAAGTACTACCAACTTAATCGTTTGGCGTGCTACACTCGGACGCCGATGTCTTGATACATCGACGTGCAAACAATAACGTGCAAACCGATTGCGTACACACGTACGTACAAAACCATAGTTTTGTCCAGTTAACCAAACTGTTTGGCAAGATGTCTGAGGAAGAGGAATATTTAGCTCTAGTGGCAGTGGCGGGTACTTATGCACTTGTGCAAGAAAAAGAAAAACAAAAATCGTCGCTGAATATGGTTCAAAGCTTGGCTTCTAAAAAAAGGAACCTATTTATAACTCTTGGTAATGGTTACTCCATTAATAAAACCTCAAGACACATCGCCAATAACTGCATTGCTCAGATATTTAGCGACTGGAAGGAATTACCAAGATTTAAAATTTTGTACTATAAAATTTCCGAAACCCTCACTTCTCTACGAGATCAAGACTTTTTTCTTTCCGAAACCCACCTCGAAGACTATTGATTTTAGAGGCAACTGTACTTTTTGTAGCATTTGGATGAGTTATTTGCAGCTTATTATCAATATTTTTTATGCTTAATATTTTTATTTCGTTCTAAATATTGATTCGATATTGTCTGTCACAAGCAGGGCAAGCCCCTGTACTACTCGACAAATTCGCATAGAAATTCCCGGGATATTGTTCTGCAGTCCGACATATTAATGAAACTGCAAACATTTTTAATGAATAATATACAAATTTTTAAATGTTCATATTGGTTTTAAAACCCAAACAATGTGAAATACACTGACTAATCTGAATTTAACTTATTATTTTAAATACCCACTGCAGTAACCAATTGTTTGCGATGCCCCTGCTACAGGTTAAGGCAGACAGCATTCCCCCGCGATTTGTTTTTGACAAATCCTACTCAATACACACAAACAGTGGAAATGAGACCTCCGATGAAGGAACGATCAATATTTTCACGGACGGATCAAAGCGAGAAAAAGGAGCAGGCTGTGGAATATATTCGACACACCTGCGATTTCAACTTAAGTGGACCATGGACAAATGTGCCAACATAGTTCAGACAGAGCTAACGGGCATAACCATAGCCGCGAACGAGATTGCTCGTAGGAACATAACGAACAAAACCATTAAAATCTACACAGATAGTAGACAATCATTACTGGCCCTGAAGAATCATAAAATAACTTCACAGTCACTATGGGAATGCCATCAGGCACTTGCGGGGGTGCAGCCACACAAAACCAAATTATGTGTGGTGGGTTTAAAAGGCCACTCGGGATGCAATGGCAACAACAAAAAAGCTGACGAATTGGCTAGAAAAGCAGCCGGCCTGAAAACATATTCGGTCCTGGCCTTTCCAGCCTACTACCCGCTGACAGCAAAGTCACAATGATGAAGGAGAACACCATCAAAATTCGAAATCCTATGGGATGAAACAACCACCTGCAGACTAGCCAGGGAACTTTTAAATTATTCCAATAAAGAGGCAGCAATGACTTACCTGTCGATGCCCAGAGGAAAACTACGCAATGTCGTGGGAATTTTAACGGGACACTGCCAACTTCGGAAGCCCTTATTTAATATGGGATTAAGCGACACACCTCTCTGCAGAGGCTGTGAACAGGAAGACGAGACAGTACAGCATGTCCTCTGTGAATGCTCCGCTGTCCTGTCACTCCAAGAATCCATTCTGGGTGAACGGTGGCTAACTTTAGCCACCTTGAGGGAAATCTCCCTAGGTGCAATCACCCTCTTTTTCAAACGACTGGGATGGTTGGGAGCCTAGGCTGGTGATGTTCCCGGGGAGGATGCACAAAGGGCCCAAAGGGGCCTAAGTGCTGTGGTCTCGACTGCACTCCCAAAAATACAGAATACAGAATACAGAACCAATTGTTTGAAAAAACTAAACCGGCGCTACTGCTTCAAAAACGCACACACCATGGTAAATCGCCTCCACACGTTGACTCCTGCAAGTGTTCGTTGAAATGCGCATCCAAAATTTCGAGCGATTTCAGAAAACTTCAACGTTCATCCGGGTTGTGCATTCAAAAACGTTGCACGTTGATGTATCAAGTCATCGACGCCCGTGTGTAGGGGCCTTTTGCGATAAATATGTTCAAATACAGATAATAATAATAATAATAATAATAATGGTTTATTGATCCTGTAAGACATATTATTACATGTATAGGACAAGTCATAAAGATATACACACAAAGATTACATCATTCAAAAATATATTCACTGAAATTATAGCTGTAGTAATCTTTTACATTATAGAAACATTCCTTTAGTAAAAAGTTTTTGACAGTCTTTTTGAATTTGTTTTTCTGAAGATTTTGAATACATCGTGGTAGATGATTAAAGATCTTAATACTCTGATAAAGTGGAGGGAGACATTTCAAACTTAGTAGTTTTATGAATGGGAAAATACAATTCATTCTTATTTCTGGTATCATGTGAATGAAAACTAGAAATTTTTACAATACTATCCTCATTTTCTTTCACATATATTAGACATTTAAATATAAATAAAGCGGTCAAAGTGAGAATACTATTGTCTATGAAAAGGGATCTGCAAGTGGACCGTGGATGGCAATCGAACATTAAACGAACTATTGGTTTTTGAATGACGAATACTCATTTAACCTGTGAAGAATTACCCCATAGCAAAACATTGTAAGATAGGTGACAATATACCAAAGAACAGTAGACGTTAATAAGAGAATTTAGCGGAAGAGAACCTTTGACTCTACTTAACGCGTAATAGGAGCTGTTGAGTTTTTTACATAGGGCATCAATATGCGAATGCCATTTTAGACATCTATCAATGTGTATACCCAGAAACTTAACATGGTCATTAGATGAGATAGATAGATAGATAATATCTGAGGAAACCTCATATTGATCCAATAAGGTTGTCAATGACTTATCTGCTTGTTTCCACAATATATTTACATTTCTCAGATGTAGACCAGAACAAAGCAGCTGTCAGTATGTTAATATACCATAATATAGATAAACACAAAGCCAATCAGTTAAAAGTACGCATGTCTGTTTTCGCTTGTTTTCCGCAATGACATTAATCCCTCGTGCGTTGGGTAAACATTTTTTATGAGCCGATATTAGATCAATCAATCGACAGGCACTCCAATTTGGACTATTGGTTCAACGTTTACGTTCACGTTAATTTTGGAACTTTTTACGAGGCTTTACTCGGAATGGAAGGTAGGTAAATCGAGAATTCGATTGGGGCAAACGACCCAACTCATGTTACTAGTTACTATGGAGTAGGCAATTAGACAATTTCTATTTGAACAACTAGATGGAATCTGTGGAAACTAATTGACTCTCAGAAAAAAGCTGAAGTTGGACCTAACTCTATGTTCTGGGTATAAATCGGATTGTGTTAAAGTGTAGGATTCTTATCTATTATATTTCTATTTAATTATATATTTGAATTGATTTAATTTTCTGTAATGAATATTCGAATTAAAAGATTTATAAAAAAATTTTTCGAAGCATTGACCTAAGGGTTTATACTAAATTAATCAATATTTCATTATTTATTTGAATTAATAACTGAGATTGAATAAAGTATCGTCGCAAAATATTTTGTAAATACCACTGTTTTCTCCGATGTTAGATTTTTCTTTATTATTGACCAAGAATGACTTCAAGTTTCTTTTATTTGTACAAATTGTTCTAACGTTATTTTTCGATAGTCTGTTACAAATTTTGCTACTCAAATTAGGCACATAATTTATTGGGAAGTATTTTTGTTCTTCATTAATAGTTTGCGTGGGGTATATTGAATGCAACAGATACTTTATTCGTTTTTTCCCAATGAGCTTGTCGATAAGACTTTCATTGTAACCGTTATTGATGGCTAATAATTTAATTGTATTAACTTCAGTTTGAAAATTTGTTTCCGATAATGGAATCGTGAACAACCTATGTATGAACGAATGAAAAGCACTGAGTTTTATTTTAATGTGTTGGTTACTGTCGCTGTGAATTAAAGTATCTGTGAAGGTTGGTTTTCTATAAATGTTGAAAGTAAGAGAATTCAAATTCCTAGCAATCTGAACGTCTAAGAAATTCAAGGTACCGTTTTCGTTTTCTACTTCTTTTGTAAATTGAATCGAGTTGTAGAAAGTATTTATATATTTAAGGAAATTAACTGCCTATCTGTACCGGTCCAAATACAAAAAATATCATCTACATTTGCGACGAATGTCCTGCTTTCTATATTGGACAGACAGGAAGAAATATAAATATTCGTGTTGAAGAACATAAAAAGTCAATTTTACAAAACAAAAATACCATTAGCTTCTCTGAACATTGTATAAAATTCAATCACTTCCTGGATTTCAAAAAAACCAAATTGTTACATTCAGGTAACAAAGGAAAACGCCTCGACCTTCTTGAAATTCTCGAAATAAGTTCCGCCCATAATAGTCAATTACCTCTTGTAAACGAACAAATTGATTTTCAGGTATCACCTTTGCTTTTGTCTGTTTTATAAATTAGGATGCAATACTCTCCTTTAGTCAGTCTTGATAATGAGTTCATAACTCGAAACATGTCGACTTTTCGTTACTGCTAAATACAGTATCTAAATATTTTTTATATTGTGAAACATAAGTCAAGTGTTTTTATTTCAAAGTTTATACTTTATTATTTATTTGAAGTTGTTCCATTTGCTCTAAAAATTCTCGAATTTCAAATAGAAAACTTTCAAAATATTTGTTTTGAATCATTGACCTAAGAGTTTATACTATATTAATTAATATGTTATTGTTTATTTGAATTGTCTCCATTTTCTCTAATGAATCTTGAATTTCAAAATATTTTCTGAGAAAGATTGACCTAAGAATTCATATTAAATTAATCATTATTTTATTATTTATTTGAATTGTCTCAACTAGATCGAATCTGGGGAAACTAATTGACTCTTAGAAAAAGGCAAGCTGAAGTTGGTTTAACTTTATGTTCTGGTTATAGATGGGATTCTTGAAAAGTGTGAGATTCTTACATGAAGTTCTATTTAATTATTTATTTTAACTGTCTCAATTTTCTGTAATGAATTTTGGTTTTCAAATTAAAAGTTTTTGAAATATTCTCTTCGAAGCATTGACCTATGGATTTACACTAAATTAATTAATATTTCATTATTTATTTGAATTATCTCAATTTGCTAAAATTTATATAAACTGGGATACAACAATTTTTTCAATTAAGTTTTATCCGATTAAGTGTGAAACAATGCGTTATAGATTCAAATATAATAATATATAATAATCAAAGTATAATATTATTTTATTTCTTCTGCTTCCGGTGCCGTACCCGATTTAGGGCGTACGCGACCTCTCTACAACTATTGTGCGTGATACAGTGATAGAAGGGACCTATAGTTTTACGACGGTTCCGAACGTTTTTATAGAGAGGCTTTACTAGGCAGAATACTTCTCGGTGGTTTGCCATTGCCTTCCGAGAGGTGGCTCCACATTAATTCGTTGGTTCGGACGGGATTCGATCCGCCGCTTCTGTTCAGTAGTCCAGCGCACTGACCACTGAACTACGGAGCCACTATTTTATAGTGGCCTTTTTTCCGAATTCGGCAACGTTTCTATTTTTACATAGCATAGAATAAAGTCGCTTCCTCTGTCTGTTCGCTTAGATCTTTTAAACTACTCAACGGATTTTAAAGCAGTTTTCAGCTGTATATAGAATGATTCAAGAGTAAGGTTTATATGTAAAATACATACATATTATAGTACAGACAGGCCTAAAATTATATTTATGTTGGCTTGAATCGAGTAGAAAAATAAACATACAACATTGTGTATTACTGTTTGCCGATATCTTGCAATATCACTTGAGATATTGGAAGATAAACATGGACCATGAACATATTATTTCTGGAGCATTACACAATTTTGAATTAACTGCAATTAACTGTTGATAACGTAGAGTAGAATGTATTGAAATGAATTGGCATTTTCCTACTTAAAAGTTCATATTCACAACTTTATAAAGAAATAAAAAACTAAATTTTCACAGGTTGAAATAAAAATCTATTGAGTAAACGCGTTCTGTCATAACATTGACTTCATCTCGTACTAAATTATGGTATTACAAAACAATCTATTTATACGAAAAATTGAACATAACAGAGGGGTTCCTAGAGAAACTAAATAACAATAAGCAATTACTTCAGAGCTATTGGTAGGTATATTAAACAGATTAAAGAGAGAAGGCTTAACTTCAATCTGGTCCAACAGTTAGTTTTGTGTAGACTATTTTCTAACTGTACTATCTTATAATAATTGTGATTAAAGGTATGGTTTTCTTGATTAAGATGGCACGCATGATTAGAGTCAATTTTCTGCTTAATATAGCTATGTTGGTGTTCGTGTATTCGAGCTTTGAAATTGCTAATTGTATGTCCTATATAGAATTTTTCACAATCGCTACAGTTGAGTCTATAAACACCAGTACGTTAATCTATATGAATTTTTGATATACTGTTTTTTCAATTTTGTGTTCAATTTTTCCTATAAATAGATTGTTTTTTAATACCATAATTTAGTACGAGATGAAGTCAATGTTATGACGAAACGCGTTTACTCAATAGATTTTTATTTCAACCTGTGAAAAGTTAGTTTTATATTTCTTTATAAAGCAGAATGTGAATAGGGAGTATCAATTCAGATTCAGTAGATATGTTAGAAGAGATTTAAAAAACATAGATATGGTGGCTGGCCGGTCGTATGTTTCGTCGTAGTTGGCAGCGGTCTGCGGGCGCAGGGTATGCCGGTGCCGTGTGTCTATATCCTACGCGTCTATCGGTGTTCTCTGGCCAGTAAAATAAAATAATTCATGCGAAGCCAGGACGGGTTGCTAGTATTTAATAATTTATATATCGAAATCAATAATTTACTTGATATACTTTTGACGTATTATTCTACCCCTAAATGAACGAGGAATAATTACCGTTCCTTGTGAAATGCCTGAACGCCTCACGACAGTGTATCATGACACCGTTTCTATGCAAATTCCAGCTAAACCTTCTGGAGAAGTGAGTGTAATTATAATCTCCGCCCTTAATGTGTACCACTTAGCACCTTCCACTACTTTGTGAAAGGCGGAAATGAACCTACCAGAAACATGCTATTTTGTTCATTCAATCTTATCCGGCTCGTCTACAGTATATCGTTAATAGCTAACTACACTTTGATTCTCAACGAATCCACTCTCCTTTTTAATGGAATGGTTTTCTCAATGTCGATGATGACAACTTTTTCTTTTTATTACAATGAAACGTAAAGAACTGAGTTTCGTCTAAATTTCGGCATTATTAGAAAAAATATTTCAGCTATTTTTTTGAAGAATCTCATAAATGCTTTCCGTTTAAATATAGAGTCGAACAGTTGCCACAATTGTGTGATTGCCTTCTGCGGTAAGGGATTTTATTTGTTGTTGTAACTTTCAAGTTTTTCATCCCATAGTTGGCTACGATGTTCTGATGCGAACAAAAAAGTCCGAAACACATGTAAATGGCTGCTTTCATCAACAGGTTAGACTGCGAATTTATTTCGTTCTGTTTAATATTCCTCGTGCTAGATTGGTTTCATGGCATATATACATATATATATATATATATATATATATATATATAAATATATATATAAATATATATATATATATATAATACATATATATATAATATATATTATATATATATATATACATACATATATATATATATATATTATAATATATATATATATATATATATATATATATACATACATATATATATATATATATATATATATATATATATATATATATATATATATATATATATATATATATATATATTTTATGCTCTTTATTTGGTCATGGTTGGAAATTGGTTTCTGAATCTTGAATTTAACTTCAAGTCACAAGAATAATGAACCTGTGTAATCGGAAGATATTCTGTAACTAATTCAAGGCGCTTTCGGCATCTCTATTTTTAACCTTCCTTCTACCGCTATTACTAGCTATTAGTCGTACATGATAGGACTCCGCTTTTGTTCGCTTTCTGCTCTGTACTCGATTCTTCTGTGTATCAGTATATAAAATCCTGAACTCCATTTGCATATTAAATAACTGATAAATTAGCAACTAGGTCATTCCTTAAAAGGATTTATACTGATTATATCAAATATTCAATGATTTCCACGAAAGCTTGTTGTTAGTAATTATATTAGGCAAGCTTGAATGAAAATAATTGTATTAAAATTTAAGCAGGATCGGTAATTAGAAAGAAAATTTCTCGAAATATAAACAAAGTAGGTACTTCTTACCTCAGATGTTTGTGCTGGAATGACATGTCATGACAACGTGGAATTTCTAATATCTACTGTAATAACGTACCTGCTGCATTGTCACAACAATGATAAGAATTGGCGAAACTAGAATTTTCAGGAGGGGGCTGCTGGTCCTCTCACTCAAATATTGTAATTGATGTGGAAATACATTTTTCAATTTCTCATTTTAGGGTTTTCTTGGGCGGACTGTTAAAATTCTGGGGGAAAGGTGTGCCCCCTCATGCCCCTATTAGTTATGCTAATGATGATGAGTGAAATATTCGATTAGGTATATAACGTAGTTTCCACAAGTAACAACGACATTTGGTTCGAATTCTAACACCAAATATTTGTCGATGTTTTTGTAACTGAATATATTTGTGTAATATCAGAATTTTTTAAAATTCTACTAATTCTTGAAACGGTCATTTCTTAACATAATAAACTCCAAAGATTACGACATAATCCTTTATACAGATGCCTCAAAGGACGACTACAAAGTTGGATGCTCGGTATGTACTCTGGACGAGACAATTTCCAAAACCCGACTTTCAAAACACTGTGTCATTCACACAGGAGAATTATTCACAATCCTTACTGCACTGAAACCAATAAGTACTACTAACTCAAATATTGTAATATGCACAGAATCCCTCTCATTGATCCAATCTATTGAAGACATCTTCTCTATTAATCCCCTTGTCCAAAACATACATACGGAAAGTGAAAGTTTATCGGCCCAAGGAAATGCCATCACACTTATATGGATCCCCTCCCATGTAGGGATAAGAGAACATGAGCTGGCTGACAAGATGGCAAAGGAATCACTCAGACTAGATAACATCCGAAAACTACAGTTGGCAGATGATCTAGAAAATAGGTTTGAAAGACTAATAAAAAACAAAAGACAAAAACTATGGAGACTGAACTGTTGTCAATAGAGACTGCTATAAACTCCTATAGCTTGCCACGGATGAATGGAAGAAACAAAACTGTTATAAGACTAAGAATAGGACATACTCGCCTCTAACATGGTGACCTTACATCAAGCAATCAAACTCAGCACTCTGTAATGTTCAGCTGACAGTCGAATATACCATACAGGACTGCCACGAATTTGATGCAGCTCGACAAGAATTTCAAACAGTATCACCGAAAACCTGTAATCGAATTCGAATCTTTATAATGTTTTATCCTCGGTTTTATCATTCTTAAAATCCACAAAACTTTTCTACCTTATATAGTTAGACATGATACTGTACCTGTACCAATAGCCTAGTAGCTGAGGCACGATAATCTTTGATAAATAAATAATAATAAATACTATTCATATCCCAAGCAACATCAAAGTAGCGAAAACTGAGTTCGGAACTTCGAATAGGTCCTTTGTTACGTGATTATCACTAAAAAACAACTTTCTAGGTTTTCCTACTTTTATTTAGACATTTTCAGTAATTCTGTAGTTATTATCACTAACTTAAAAGTTTCAGTACTTCTAAGTAGCTTTTCAAGTTTCTGGAACGTGACTGTTACTATGTAAGAGAACTTTGAAGTCGCAAAGACTTTAAAGTTATATTCGCTAGTCCCAGTAACTTGTTCAAAGTTTTTATTACTTTATACTGGCGTTCAAAGTAACTTCGACGTCGTTGCTACTTTTGAAATTCCCTCAAAGTTATACAACTATGTAGTCATATTTAAGGCGAAATTGAATATCTCGCTACTCACGAAAACCACTTCACAGTAACTTTTGCTTTCCACTCTTCCTTAAAATTACAACAAAGTTCCAATTACTTCAAAGTAACGATCAATCTAAATATGCAAGACGAAGAAAAGGCGAAGCAGTCGACAAAGTAAAGTAGGCGGGATCAAATATTATAAAGTACCGGCGACTTCGCCGCTACGTTCCCGCCACGTAGTTGGAACGTGAGAGTGACGTAGCGGTATAAGTTCGGGAGTAGTATTTTTCACTAGTAACTATAACTATACAGTTCCCAACAACAGTCGCCGGGTCGTGACAACGACTGATAATGCTGCTTGGGATACAAACAAATGATTTGTTTATTTTAGAGATGACATTCCGACAGAGTGGATACAATTAGCGGCAAACATTTAGTCAAAATTCGTAGCCAGAAATCATTGGGAGAATTGAATGGTAGTTAATGACGCAGAGTAACCATTACCGAAATCCGCAATTAATGCGAAAGCGTCTGCAATACATTTGAATTGATTGTTGCATACAAACAAAGCCACCTGAGTAACTTTCAATCACGTTCGGTTGTATGATGTGTCAACCCCTAATTCTATATTCTATAATTTTGGCAATTTTTAGTTTCGATCGAAAATACAGGGATATTTTGATTTTCGAACACAAAAACTTATATTTTTGAAAAAAATCAGTACTTGTATTCACAATTTTATTTTACTATACCTTTTGCATAAACCAACTTGCATTGTGTGGAATATCTACAAAACATATGGACTGGCTAAAATTTTAAAAGTGGAGGCTCAATCCGCCGGAATACAATAAAATTTTCATCTCGTTGTCTACCATTTTGGAAAACAGATAATCGTCTTTGTTCGTTAACTATGAACAACCCCTATAGAACAGAGTATGTGCATGTAACTGTACTGATCCTAAAGTCAATTGTACATGCAATATTGTATGTGAGTTATTGACAGTTATAATAGGCCAGGCAGTTGAAATAATCAATTGACAATAATTCCAAAAGTTTTCAAACTTTAATATAAGTTCGGGAAAGAGGTAAGAACAAACTATGAAATTTTGCAACCTTTCCGAAGTCCGGAACATTATTTAAAATACAATAAATGATTATTTGCTGAATTCTTGCGAAGAAATTCCACAAGTTCTGTAAACTTGTAGTCATGTTAAATATATTATTTCATGTCAAGTATCAAATTTAACAGCACAGGACATTTTTTTATTCAAAATTAACGTTTTTCTTTGTTAAACTGACCAAAAAAAATTCCAAAAGTTCTGTAAACTTGACAGATACTTCGGAAAAATATACAAAACAGTTGTATAAATTTGCAACCTTTTACGTTGACCGGAACATGTTTTTTTATTTTTTTTAATTCGTGATCATTTTTTCGTGCAAGATGGTCTCGAAATAATTACAAAAGTTTTGAAACTTGGCTGCAAATTCAGAAAACATCTATTCTGATGCATTTGCAAATTTGCAACCTTGTACACGGTCCGAAACATTATGCAATTTGCAAAAAAATGATTTTTGGATTTTTATACTAATTAGCACGAATTAAAAAAAATATAAACAGTTCCAGTCAACTTAAAAAGTTGCAAATTTATACAACTGTTTCTGTCAAGTTTGCAGAACTTTTGGTTTTTTTTTGGTCAGTTTATCAAAGAAAAACGTTAATTTTAAATAAAAAAATGTTCCGTACCCTTGAATTGGTTGCAAATTCGATACGTGATATGAAATATTATATTTAATACTACCTACTCCAAGTCTGCAGAACTTTTGGAATTTTTTTCACAAGCATACAGCAAAAAAATTGCAATTTTAACGATGTTCCGGACTTCAGAAAAGGTTGTGAAATGAGATTTGTTCCTTTTTCCAAGTTTAAAAACTTGTGGAATTATTGTTAAATTTTCGAATTTCAATGTCTTAACTGACTGAATGAACAAATGCAGCTTTGACGATTTCTATCTCAGGTTATATTCAAAGTATGGCGAAATTATTTATACAAAAATTGTTGCAAATTGCGTCCTCTATAAGTTTTATTTCAACTATCTATTGATACAATCAAAGGGGAAATATGGTCAACAAATAAAATAAGTAAATTTGAATTAGTTTTTGGAACTTTTATTCTTCAGAAAATATCGAAAACTTCTGTTACTTGTAGCAAAAAATTTGGCACGTCCATCCGTTTTGTAATTCTCAAGGTGCGTTTCAACCGAAATTTTTGGCAAATTTAGTGTTTTCAACTGTTTGTAACGCTCAAAAATCATCAACTGTTGTTTCCATTGTTTCTACACTGAGTTGCCAACAATTTGAGAATCATTTTAGTCGACAACAAGCTGTCTCCACATCCGGAAATGTCTCCGACTGACGATAATATTATGCAAGCAGCTGCAGTATTTATTATTTTGTGCAAAAAAACGCAAGCATAAATATTGGGTACGACTAAGCCTCAAAGAATGAAAATTACGTGGAGGAATTGAACTATCAATAATACCTAATGATGAACAAAACTAAATTTGAATTTAATACGTTTATTATCACAAAATATTTTTAAAAATATAACACAGCGACTGCAATTTCGGTCACTAGACCATCATCGGGCAGATTGAGTAGGAACTGAATACATAATTATAGATTTGTGCTTACGGGAGGGAAAGAATTATTGCAGGTACCTAAATAGACAAGATTTTTTTTTTTTTTTTTTAAATCGAGGTGAAAACTTCAAAAGCGATACCGGTTGCGAACCCGGCCTGTGTGGGATTCAATAGTTGATATATATAAATATATATCAACATTGCCTACCCACTAAAAACACCTCTGTTCTTTCGGTTTCCGGGCATAAGCCTACTAAACCTCCAGTCTCACACTTAGATTAGGACTCTCGTGCTGCGGTCAGCACTAGAACCTGTTCCCTTCCTTGTGTCTATATTTCAAGACCCAAGTGTATATCTCTCTGCGTCGCGTCGCATTAATTTTGAAATCAAGTAAACATACCTGACGACTGCCCGTGGCATTCTCTGTCGACTGGAAGTATGTTCGCTTCATCCCAGGTTGGTTCGATCTTGAACAATGCTCATCATTCCGACCTCGAGATCCAACATCCATTTTCACACTCGTCGTCTGTAACTGCCATTACTCCGACATCGAGATCCAATATCCATCTTCACTCTCGTCGTCTGCAACGAGCATCATTCGTCTTCGAACCTGACGATCCGCTTCCATCCCACCGTGCCGTCCTCTGTTGGGCGCTGCTCCTTACTAGCGAACCGATGAAGAACGTGTTTGATGGACAATTTCTCAGCCCATCTAGGTCCTTCTTCACTTCTCGTCGTCTTCAGTTTCAGTCGCTTGCCGTCGAATTCACCGCTTTCCCAGGGCGATGCTGCTTCCTCGGTGGTCTGGTCTCGAATGGATGTTGATGCGATAGACAAGAGGAACATATTTCAAGAAGGACTTTCGGTTCTTTTTGGTAATTTGTGCATGATTTGAAAATTATCTATTTGTGGAAATGGGTGGTGGTTTTCGCGGCAATGATTTGAAAACGTTGAATCCGTTTTATTTTTCAGAAAAGATTGTTGGTGTTCTTTAAATCTTGTCTTGAACAATCGACCAGTCTGACCTATATTTGACCTTTACTTGAATAAAAATCCTGAGAGTTTTGTCTTAGGTTTTAAAGCAATTTTAATATTACATTTACGTATGACATTAGCAACTTTTTCTGTTAAAGGACCAAAATATGTTAAAGATGTGAATTTTTTCCGATTTTTCTACTTTTAATTGAGGATATATGCTGTTGTACGCTAGTTGACTACGTTTCTTGTTTATCATTTTATCTATCAAACTTGTATGAAAACCATCATTTGAAGCAATTATTTTTATAGTCGAAATTTCTTTTTCTAAATTTGTTACGGATAATGGAATTGAAAACGCTCTGTGGATCATTGAATTAAAAGCTGAATGTTTATGCAGGGCCGGCCTAAGGGGTGTGCGGAGTATGCAGCCGCACACTCAAGCCTTTTGGAGGGGCATTAAATTGACCAATTTTTGTAAAAAAAAATAATAAATTTAGAAAATTTTTAGAAACTGATTTAAATATTGGGCAGAAATATTTAAACTATACTCGCCGGCATATCATTGGAAGCTTGGACACTAAACAGCTGTACACTCCCCTCTACAACCCTCGCCCAGCGTCGTTGCCAGTTTGTGGATTGAAAAATTAATTCACACAGCTAAAAATCCCAAGCTTCCAATGTTTTGACCGCCGACTATAAAAGGAATTTTGTCTTAAAACTATTATAGTTAAAATTCAAGGTAAAACTGAAGATCTACCCGGCTACCCCAATGAGTTCTGAAATACAGTAAGTCTGATGCCCTTGACCAAGGTCCAAGGTCAGTAGAACAGTCGTCTCGTGGCGGGACGCGGAAAGTGTTGTGACTCATCTTCCTGCCTCCCTCCCCCACCTCAACTTTGCTTTTCTAGCCAATTGGCGTCTGAAATTGAGATAGTAAATTCATTCTCCGAAATAAAAGCAAGAAAAGCCCTTGTATAAAATGTATAATAAAAGAGACTGTACTATCCTAATAGTTAATAATTTTTTTTGTGTTTGCGCCATTAATAAACACTGTAATTATTGGTTCACTATCTTCTGTTGCTTTATTTTCTTTTACCCATGACATATGGAAATGTATCTTAGGTCCGGTGGACGGTGATTCCCGCATTAGCTAGGTATTTATTCTTAGAGTAATTGCAGTATAAGCATAAAAATCATTGCAACGTTACCTAGAGTTAAGCTTTCATTAGTTTATTTGACATAATAGTGGTTATAGTACAAGGAAGAGTACTGAACATATCAAGTCAATCAATAATGAATCAAATTGTCATACATGAATTTAATGTTTTACAAGGCGCAAAAGTGCACAAAAACTGTGTTTTAGGACCTTAAATTTCGAAAAATTCCATACCCCCCAGACCCTCCGGCAGGGGCATAAAATTTGAGTCTAGCACACTTGCAATTATCGCCTTAGGCCGGCCCTGTGTTTATGGGAAAGAGGATGATTTGAATCCGACGGAATACATATATCCGTGAGAGTTGGTTATATATATCGAAACTCAAAGTATTATTATTATGAAAGATAGTTGAATTCAAGAAGTTTATCTGTCGATCCAATTATCTATCTATTTTTTTTTCAATTTTGAACGTTATATTTGGGTGCCATTAATATAATTCAAAAACTTTTTAAAATATTTTGTGATAAACGTAGTAAATTCAAATTTAGTTCTGTTCATCATGTTAAATTATCACGTAGTAACAACGGATTCCATCAACTATTCACTAAATACATACTTTAAGAAGAAATTCGCAACACAAAAGTTAGCAATTTTTCGTTGGCGGAGATCCACCATAAAATCTAACTATCCTGGTCTAGATACAAACTTTACGGTGAAAGGAGCGACAATAGAGAATCGTGAGTTATCGCGGTCTATGGCAAATGAGACGATCTTTTATATAAATCAGGCGTCACACCTGTGGCATAGTATGATAACATAATATCACAAAGTAGGTAATCACGTTCGTTGAAATCCACCGGAACATCTGGGACACTAATGAATTTGATGAATACGGAAAGTTCAGTATTTTGTGGAAACGTTTCACGTTGTTTTTGGAACGCTTCCAAGTATTTCGGTTCAACGTTTCACTTCGATCCGATCGCTTCTGAAATATAAACAGTTACGAATCGAAATGAATTTCGTAGAATGGGTTGCCTTTCGAACGTTTTCGATGTAAATATTTACAGTCTGCTATCGAACGACGCGATTATTATTTATACTTGGCAACAGAAATCATCTATGATCATTTCGAATCATCTTATTTTCTTCGGAAATTCCTAACATGTCTGTTCGCCGATAAATCAAGCGGTAATATATAAATGACTACTTCCCTGGATGTGAAATTTGAGAGGAATTTGTTAATTTGGATTCGAAAATTGATATCCACTAATATATAGGTAATACTAAATAAATAATTGGTTCGCCAAAGTCTACTTCCTAAAACGCAGGCGGCCGAAGTCCGCATTTTTGCGAACTTATAAAGCCGAGATAAGGAGATCGGCGTCGAATCGTGGGGCCCGAAGGGCCCCGTCGACCTCCTCGAACGTTTTTTTTTGTAGTGCTTAGGCTAGGTCCCGTTTCCGACCGCGACGCCGATTTTCGATATCGAACGTTTAAGTTTGACGTTAAGTTTGACGTTTCGCCGGGAATTCGTGAAAACGGCAGCATTCCCGACGCTTAAGAACCATTTTCGCGTCAATCGAACTCGAATTCACGTGACCGCCTTTCGAGCCGATAGTTGGACGGGTTAAATTCTATCGAGGAGTTTCGGCGCGGCGAGGCCCTATGAGGTCGTAGTATCTAGCCGATTCCGCACGAACTCAAGATTGACAGCGGGCAGATGGCGTGACATAGGCGTAGGGCAGACAGTGGCGTAGCAAGCATCGGAGTTCGGAAATCTATATTTTCATTGATCTATATCTTTTATGGATCTATTCAATAGGCGATGGAGCCTCTCACTAGTATATAATACTTAACGAGTGATTCGTTATTTTTGACTTTCGTGAAGACGAGCGTGTTCTTAGGGCGGCCGAAGGCCGCTATTTTACATAATTGCAGAAAAAGTATTTGAGAGAACGTTCGATAGTTCAGCGACTGAAGTTTGACGTTTCGCCCATTCGCAAGAAAACTTCAGGCGAATACGAGTCAAATTCCCATCAAGTAAAGCCAATACTGCCCCATAGGATTGCCAAAATAACGATTTCAGGGCGTAGACGATGTTCCGTTACGATCCGCTCGCAGATCGCGGGAATTGAGCGTTCAAAGTTTTGAAATGGCCCAGATTTTCAAGAGAATGACACTAGTCAAGGCGATTATGGTTATTAAATCGCACTAACTGGTTCCGAACTGATATATCAAGTCTTTTAATACATCCAAAGTTTATGAAAATAAATGGCTATCCATCACATCATGAATAAGCTAGACAGTGTTTCACTTTTTTAAATTATAGAATGTAGAAGCTTGATTCTTCAATATTAATTTATATCTCTTTTCTGTTCATTATAGCAATATTGTTCATTCAATTTTCGTCAATCTTTATTTAGTCTATACAGATTGTGGATGTGTTGATAATTGTATAGAATTTTTTGCTTTATCAAGAACACTGTAACAATCTTAGTAGAACTGAGCTTACTATATTATGCATTTGGATTTCGGTTAATGATTTCTGAAATCAGGTGTTCATGGGATAATTGATATATTCACGCTTGTAACGTGTAAATTCTCCACGTAACTGCAGCCACTGCATTCTACACTGAAATAGGTACCGTGATTCCACGCTATCAACCGATACGTCACTTTTGTTCTTCTATGATTAATGACCTGCGTATGAAGAAGGAGAGTATCTAGGTAGCGTCGGATTAACAATCGTTCTTTCTTTTAGCAAATGGTTCTTGTAGATAAAACATCGTTGATTATTAGAATTATGTTCAATATCTATTGAAAGTTTATTAAAGTTTATTGAGATTATTAAGTATCTGTGGCGTCTGATAGACGGTAAGTTATGAGAAGAAATATAATTATTCCGTATAAATGCATTATCTTGAAAATCTGAATTAATTCCTTATTTAATTTTTCCGCCATTTCATATTTTTTTCATTTATCTATATTAAAATTATTTATCTTTCTGTATTGAAATAATCATCTCGCATTTCTTAATTCAAAATATTTCTAATTCATTTGCTTGTTTCATTCTCTCAATTCAACACAAGATTTTTGTAGGTTAACGATGGCAAATTTCACATGGTCATATCTTATGTTCAGTTTAATGTTGGAACATATACTGTCTTTCTTAGCATCTTTGCTTGAGATAAATCTAAATGATAGTTTGAATTGGCCATCGATACCCTACAGATATTCTTGGAACATATTAAGTTTGAGATTGTATGTTGATTTGCCCCGAATTATTTTAGCCACTTGGTCTGGGTTTGAAGTTCACCTTGGTTAGAACTAAAAGACAAGTTGTTTGAAGATTGAAATTCACCTTATTTGGAGTTTACAAAAGAAACCACCTTGTCTGGGACTAACATCCACCTTGGCAACCCACAGCTGGAGCTACCAAGAACTTGGGACAAAGATAGGGCAGAAGTCAACAATCCACCCAAAGAAAACGTCGACAGAATATATATTAAAACATAAAGATAAGTCTCATCAATTTATGTAAAAGAGAACAGTAAATACCTTTCATTTTACCTAGTTGTTATTATTACTGTGAACAAATCAGAACCTTAATATGTTTAACCAATCTCCCTGCTAGCTCGGGCATAAATAGCTTTTAAAAAGGGAAGTTGGTTACACGCTAATGAAAGTTTGATTCTTACCTCATGACCAATTTATTTTTATGCTCTCGAACACATTTGCAAATATATAGTACAATAACAAAATCACAATAACATTTTTATTATTTGTGAGTTGCAATTATATGAATACTAGCTACCCTGCCACGCTTTGCATAAGCTCAATTTAATACAAAATGGCGAATGCGCCATTACAGATGCCCAGCCACTTGTTCTACAAACTTGGTTTTTACAGATACTAAACAGATGATATTAATAATTGTTCCACATAAAAACCTTTTCATAGAAACATACTTAGATATGCCGAGATTGGTGATGATTTGTCAAACGTTATTGGAGTTTAGTGATCTCATATACAATATGAACAAAAATAATTATGTATTCAGTTCTTAACTCAATCGGCCCTATGATGGTCTAGTGACCGAGATTGCAATCGCAGTGTTATATTTTTCAAAATATTTTTTGATAATAAACGTAGTAAATTCAAATTTAGTTTTTGTTCATCATGTTAAATTATCACGTAGTAACGACGGATTCCATCAACTATCATATACAATAACCATTTTCATGTATAAGATTATGATTCAGAGGTAGAATTATATGTTTTACTGATGATACTGTGGTTATATGCAAAGAAAACATCTGGAAAACAGTGAAGTAAGTGTCAGAAAAATAATTAGAACTAATCAATAAATGGCTTAAATTAAACACCCTAACAATTAGTTATAGTAAAACGAAAAATATTTCTTTCCAATCATATAAAAATGCTATACTTGACCTTGACGCGCTAAAAATTGGGGACTTGAGAATCACACCTACTTGACCAATATTTGAATTAGGATATACAAATTAAAAATGTAGTCAATAAAATCAGGGGATTTTTTGGATATTCAAACACTTCAAAAGCTTTCTCGGCACACAATAACTGAAAACATTGTATTTTTCTCTGATTCAGTTTCAAATCGGTTATTCTATACCTACTAGGATGGAGAGGTGTGTATGATGCATAGGTACTGCAATAGCTTGGATAAAATTCAAAAATGGATTTTAAAAGTTTTCTACAATAAAAACCTTAGATATTCCAGTGATAGGATCTTTCAGATCAGGTAGGTTTTGGATGTTAGGAAATTGTATATTTGAAAGGCTGCAACGATATATTCAAACAAAAAATGTAATTAGAAAACATTACTTATTCGTATGAAAACACGAATAGGAAATACATCAAACTATTATTTACCAAAAAGAAATAAATCGTTAGACTGTAACCATCTTTGAACGTTGCTTGAGGGACTGGCTGAATATCCAAACAAGAACATTTCATTACATGATAAACCAGAGGTGAATACTCAACAGTCAAGATTTGTTTTTTCCCATCATTATCTTGAATATAGCATGTAGAAGTAATATGTATTCATGTATATGCACCTACCTATACGCATGTGTTGTTCAGTCATATATATATATATATATATATATATATATATATATATATATATATATATATATATATATATATATATATATATAATAGCCCAATAAAAGACATATAGATCGATCATTGTACTATACTATACCCGATTGTGAATTATATTGATTATTTTAACGTTGTATATATGGATTATCTCAGTTTATTATCTTTGTATTATATGTTTATATTTGTATTGTAATCTAAACTACATATCATCACGCACAAAGGATATTTTCTTAATATTCCTTCTGTGGTATGTCTCTTTTTCCTTTATTTAGTTTCTTAGCATATCTACATTTGTTGTAGTATTCTCTTGAATATAAACGTAATTATTACTATAATTATTATTATAATAAAATAATGCATAAGGTAGTTTGTCATTATATTCGAATTAGTAGATCATTCATTAAATTGATCTCAAATGATGAGACTAGAAAAGAATTCAACCTTTGTATGTAATCCATTTTTCGCGTGCTAACTATATAGTTCACTTTAAATCATCCATGATGACTGATTATGTGAATTACACATTTAATTCACATGAAGGTAGATATATATATATCATCTATTTCTAATGGACGTATCGCGTTGGAACGAGGCAAACATAATGAAAATGGAATATTCTTTGTACCTCAAATACATGACAGAACAATTGATTTTTCCTAGAAACTTGTTGAGTATATTACATTTCCTAATACTATGAATCTAGTCATTCCTATTTGAAATAGCTCAAAGCAGTCTCTGAAATATGATATCCATATTCTCACATTCAGTTTTATATCTGACACAGAAATGATTTTCTTGAATATATTCTCCTATATCCTACTTCTTGGAAAAATGAGCCACTTCGATATAAGTTAAACGGTTTTCTTTTATGGTAGATAAACTCAAAGCTTTTGAAGTTATAAGCTCTAATAATATTTCTTTAAGATCGTCGCTCAATTGTATATCACTTTTTTATACTATGTGGAATAAATATAAAACTGTATAGTAATTTGTTATTAGAACATTAGAACAGTTTTTCAAAATCTACTGAGAGTAGATTAGTTTGTCCCTAGTTTTTCAAAATCGGTCATCATGTGAACTGTATATCAAGATACTCACTGGAAGTAGTTTACCTGGTGCCCAGTTTTTGAAAATCAGTCATTCCTATTGTACACAAAGATAGTTTCTGTGAGTAGGTTAGTTTGTCCCTACTTTTCAAAAAGTAGTCATGCCTACTATTCATAAAGATACCCACTGGGAGTATGTTACTTTTTCCCTAGTTTTTTAAAATCAGTCATCATGTCTATTGAACATAAAGATTGTCACTGGAAGTAAGTTTGTTTGTCCAGTTTTTCAGAATCCGTTATGCCTATTATACATAGAAATAGTTACTGAAAGTAGGTGAGTTTGTTCCTAGTTTTCCAAAATGAGTCATGCTCATTGCACATAAAGATATCCACTGGGGGTAGGTTAATTTTTCCTAGTTTTTTAAAATCAGTCATAATGCCTATTGAACTTAAAGATTGTCACTGAAAGTAGGTTAGTTGGTCTCTAGTTTTTAAAAATTAATCATGCCTATTGTACGTAGATATAGTAACTGGTAGCAGGTTAGTTTGTCCCTAGTTCTTGCAAATCAATCATGCCTACTGTACATGAAGATACACACTGGGGATTGGTTACTTTGTCCCTAGTTTTTGAAATCAATCATCATGCCTATTGAACATGAAGATTGACACTGGAAGCAAGTTAGTTGGTCTCTAGTTTTTCAAAATCCATCATGCCTATTGTAGATAAAAATAGTTACTGGGAGTAGGTTAGATTGTCCCCAGTTTTCCAAAATCAATAATGCCTACTGCACATAAAGATACACACTGGGAGTAGGTTACTTTTTCCTAGTTTTTTAAAATCAGTCATCATGCCTATTAAACAAAAAGCTTGCCACTGGAGGTAGGTTAATTGGTTTCTAGTATTTCAAAATCAATCATGCCTATTTTACATAAAAATAACTAGGGGAGTAAGTTAGTTTGTCCCTAGTTTACCAAAATCAGTCATGCCTACTGCACATGAAGATATCGACTGGGAGTAGGTTACTTTGTCCCTAGTTTTTTAAAATCAGTCAGCATGCCTATCGAGCTAAAATATTGCCACTGGAAGTAGGTTACTTGGTCTCTAGTATTTCAAAATCAATCATGCTTATTGTAGTTTTCCAAAATTAGTTATGCCTACTGCATAGAAAGATACCACTGGGAGTAGGTTACATTTTCCCTAGTTTCTAAAATCAGTCGTCATACCTATTTATATAAAGATAGTCACTTGGAGTAGATTATTCGGTATAGTTTCAAAATTCAGTCATTTTTCCTATTTTATATAAAAATATTTGCTGGTAGTAGGTTAGTTTGTCCCAAAGTTCCAATTGACAGATGAGCGAGATAAACCGTATTTTCATCCATTTCATTATTGCGTTTCAATATCGATTCTAACCGCGTATAGAGTTAGAGGCAACCCATATTTCAACCTGGAAATAAATAGTTCAGGTAGAGTGGAATGCGCTACATGACCGAAATAAATTCACGCAGCGTGTTCGTAAAAGCGCTCATTGAATGTCGAACTATTTTCGTTCCTCGGTCGGCCGACGAGGGCGCTGCACGTCGATATTGGTGATTCCTATGCATCCTCAATAATTCATGTATCTGCCGTTTGAATACGTTCAACGACAACGCCGTCTACCGAAATGAATTTTAACATTAATTTTACGACGAGATATCGATGTATTACTAAGGTTACTAAAAAATTAACGCTCGTTTTATTGTTTACATATTGAAATCAACCAGAGTTGACGATAAAATTGTTTCATTATAACCACACTTAGCACTTCGATATATGACTTCTGAATGGAATAAGAGCAGTAAAATAGTCATAATATCCTAGAAAATGAAAGACTATTGCACTATATCGAAACTTAACAGTCAGGAAAACAATTTTGAAATCTATATTATTTTCTTGTAAATTTTTGTAAATTTTGGCATTTTAAAGCGACCCTCAGCAGATCAAATGAGCCGAAATTTGATATCTGTTGTTGTCCTTGGGGAAGAACAAAATTAACAAAATTTGAGTAAATTCAGTCAAAATTTGGGTAAACTTTTGGCATGTTCAAATTTTGGAGAAGTGTATAAGATTTTAAAAGTGGTATCTACGATTGGGCCACACACGAATCACCTATGAAGATTCAATGAAATGCTTAAGAAAACCTAGGTGTTCAATTTGTCGCAAGGATATAACGGTAGAACACTTACTAATTGTTGTTATCAACAATAGTCAAAACTTATTATGTGAATAATGCAAACAGAGGTTTATTCGTATATCTAAACAATTTAATCATAGCTAATAATCCTTTTCGTTGACGTAATAATATTTTCGAAAATGAGCCATGTATGGACTTAAAAAACAGTTTTTGAAGCATTTTTGCATCCCACATTGAGTTGGGAAGATGTTTTTGACAGTATAAAGTTTTTCCTATAACAGTCGCTAATTTTTCTGAGATTCCTTCAACTTTCCTGGTTTTTGAGGCTTCGCACACCTTCTTGTGCACAGTTTCTTCAAATTGAGTTCGAGTGCTACATTGTTCGTACGTCTATTGAGTTGATGTTGAGGAAGTACCCTTCTTGCCGTTTCAATTTTTTAGGTGGAATGTTTTATTTTTTTTAGGGTTCTGTGTATTTTAAGGTTTTATTTATCGTCTCAACTACTTCAGATTGTTTGACTGGGATGAAAATTTGTATGTTAAGAGGATAAAAATCAAGGGAAAAATACCTCCTCAGATGGGACTCTATTGATCACGCGGTTTTTTCAAAACATATAGCGACCTAACTCGTAATATTCCGAATTCATAAAGTTTATACTAATTTTCATAACTTTATAAAGAAATTAAAAAAAAATAAAAACAAAATTACATAAAAAACCAACAATAGCATTGGAAAATTGATTAAAAACAACAAATCAAAAATTCATAGAGATGAACGTACTGGCGTTTATAGATTCGACTGTAACGATTGTGAAAAATTCTATATAGGACGTACAATTAGAAATTTCAAAACTCGAATACACGAACACCAATGCAGAAAATTGACTCTAATTATGCGTGTCATCTTATTCAAGAAAACCATACATTTAATCACAATTATAATATATTACAATTAAAAAGTAGTCTCCATAAATCCAACTGCTGGGAATCCCTATACATCAATAAATTAATAAAAAAATTTCGGAAACCTAGTTAACGACCCGATTGAAGTAAACCCTTCTCCTCTCCTTAATCTGTTCAATGTACCTACTAATGACTCGGAATGAATTGCTTATTGTTATTTAATTTCTCTAGGAACCTCTCTGTTATATTCAATTTTCGTATAAATAGATTGTTTTGTAATACCATAATTTAGTACGAGATAAAGTCAATGTTATGATGAAACGCGTTTACTCAATATATTTTCATTCCAACCTGTGAAAAGTTAGTGGTTTTTTTTTAAATTTCTTTATAAAGTTATGAATATGAACTTTCACCGAGTAAATTCCAATTCAATTCAACTAATTTTCAAGTTGGAATTCAAAAAAGGATAAACTTTGTATGAATTTAATTCTCGAGGACTTCAATTCTAATAATTGGAATATTTATTTCATCAATCACATATATTGGATTTTGAACTGTAAAATATAGTTCCCACACGTCAAAGTTCTTTTCCTGAATTTAAAATGCTTCCAGCTCGTAATAAAATCTAGTGGTTCCACAGACTCTACTCAAATGAATTCTGCCTTGTTCTTGAATACCGAAACATTTTAACGATTGTCGATTTGAGAGTAGATATTTTTGAATCATAGTAACATTGAACTTTAGATAATTCTTTTACCATCTTCACTTATGCTACACTCAAAAAATAAAGCTCTTCGTGACCTTTCCAATAAACTATTATCTCAGAGTTAGATATTAATTTAACAACAATGAAGCCAGACTCCAAGGAAATGAGTCATTGTTCGAACTAATATGTATGTTTAGTAAAAGCCTTGGCTTCTTAGATAATATGAAGTTGATGATGACACTCGAGATTGAATTTAACAAGTTGGATACATCAGACGAGACAGTACAATTGTGCTCATGAATGATATAACCTGAAGCCAAAGCACAGAATAATGACTTCCTGGCTTATCAGAGAATTGAGAACACCTGCGGGAGATGGCGTATTCCAAACGAGGTTATGTTGGAAATCTTTCGTATCTCTTCAAATCGCTAAGAACGGAGGCTAATACGACGATCCTGATAAAGCTTCAGGCAACTGGGATAATCGAGAAGTCGACTAGAATCGGTCGGATGTAATATTGATATTCGTTGATTTAGCAGCGCCTTAAAGCGTGTTTTTATGATTTATAGAATTGGATGGGACAAAGACATCTGTTTGAGAGATATAGGTCAAAGAAATTTTGTGATGGTTGGATTCAGAATAACTCGGTGAAGCAACGTTGTAACTGCGATTTCAAGAATGTTTTTTTCGTACTTATCGGAATTTATTGTTTATAAATAACTCAGGGTGGTGTTAGTAGATCTGAAGCAGCAGACGAAAACAAAACAAGAACGATTTATTTTCGGAAAATATAAATGGCTGAATCTCTCACAAGTTGAGTTTTCTTCTTGATTTTTGAAATGAATATTGACTTCATAAATTGTCTATTATAAAATAGTTCCTTATGAAAATACTGGAAAATTCCATTCATTTTCTAGTATTCTCAAAAACATACCTTCGAAATTTGATTTAATGAAAATTGAATATAACCAGAACAATTTCAAATTAACAGAGTGTGTAAACTTAAACTGATAAAGTCTTGGGTAATTACATAATATCAATATATATATAAAATTACAATGTTGAAAATGAATATCAATATTCACCGAAATTTGTAAACTAAATATATATATATATATTTCTATATATATATATATATATATATATATATATATATATATATATATATTATATAAAATGAAGTGAACTAGGACATTTATTTGAAACTAATCAAACAAACCTCCTAGCGGAGCTGGTTATACGAGTTCACGAAACATCGAAATGCCTCCATATACCTTAGGATGGTGTATGTTAGAAACATTAAGTTGTTTATCACAATCAATGGAAATGATAGACAGTCTGTTTCGCCCTTATTTGGGGCTCATCAGTATCATCTATCCATCGAAAGTGATAACTAACCAAATATTTCCAACGACGTTATATTTTCCTTCCAGTGACTATATGGCATATAAATATGACACAGCGCCACCAGTCGGAATCAAATGAACCACATCCCACAGATAGAAGAAAACATTTCTGCAATGGGAACTCGCACGTCCTGACACCCGAAGGTGGTTACTATAATCGCTAAGCAAGAGTAAAGTTGATACATCCATTCGATGTAATTCAAACTTCACACGCCGCAAGTAACAAGCGCTCCAAATTTTATCCCTTTTACAGGTAGCAAATGAATAGAAAACAGAATTCTTCGTGTTAACGACACACGTTCGTGGCAATAAAATGAAGTGAACTAGGACATTTATTTGAAACTAATCAAACATGTTTGATTAGTTAACACGAAGAATTCTGTTATATATATATATATATATATATATATATATATATATATATATATATATATATATATATATATATATATATATATATATCTTGAGAGGAGTGTTGCCATGTATTCAAAACATCAATTGTACTTTCTTTGGGTTCTCGGCAATTAGTTAAAAAGGCAATTAATAAACGAAAGTAATTCGTCAATACTTCTATATTACGAACCTTAAGCGGTTCTTCTTCAGGATGATCTGAACAAGACTCAAAAAAACAACAAAATGAACATGACAAAACCTAAAAAGGAACTCTAATTCCCCTTCAACTTGAAAAATATGACCAACCAGACCGTGCTCAATAGTTTGACAAGCTATTGAACACGGTCTGGTTGGTCATATTTTTCAAGTTGAAGGGGAATTAGAGTTCCTTTTTAGGTTTTGTCATGTTCATTTTGTTGTTTTTTTGAGTCTTGTTCAGATCATCCTGAAGAAGAACCGCTTAAGTTTCGAAATATAGATGTTTTGACGAATGACTTTCGTTTATTAATTGCCCTTTGTACAATTGAGTACCTTGGTTTCAAAACCGGCCACCTCCAATTTTTTTCAGTTGCGGATTTTTGCATAATATTGGTTCTTGAATCACAAGCGCATATTTTTTCATCTGTCATCCGCGTCAAATACGGCCACCTGCAACGATGCTTGTGCATCGAAAGCGTCCAAATCCATTGCCCGCCAGAAGTCGAGCATTCTGTCGCGTGAAACTACCAATATAATGAAGCCTGGGCAGTGGCATTTCAAATTCGCACCCTCAAAACGTGTTTTTATTATAAGAAATAAAAAACGAGATAATGTCCTTATTCAAGTGGAATTTGCGTATAGATCAGAGCTAGGAAATTATGGTGGAGTGTGTAAAAAGGGCAAAAACGTTGGCATGGTTAATTCTATGCAGATTGCAGCCGGAAAGGCTCTTAGTATACTAAAAGTTCGAGACGTTGAAAATCTTCATAAGAAACATTATGGTGAAAACTGGCAGCAAATAGACATGCTGAAATTTTACAAAGATATAATAAACAACATCGTCCCTCTGAAACCTAGGAAGAGGAAGAAGGTATATTGTGTGAAGAAACACCTGAAGAAATTTCAGTGAGAATTTAAATTTTCCTGTTTTTGCTTTTGTTTTCTGGGGATTTCAGACGTTGATGATTGTGTTCTGTGTTATACGAATGTAATTTTTGTTACAATTTATTAGAATAAAGTTTATTTTGCATAATTGCATATTGCATAAATTTATAAAAATTAATTTTGAGACCAAAATCCCGAAAGAAAATTTTTTACGGGTGCTTAGGTTCAAAACCGGCCAAATCCGAAAAACTATTCAAAACTGTGTGTAACCTAAGACAAATATTTCATTTTCGCTTATATTAGCGCCCAGTGTAATCCACAAGTAACCATTTAAAATAGTTTTTAGCTCATAAATGTTTCAAGGAAACGGGCTACAGTTTTTCCGCTCTCCTGAAAACTTTCCAATTTTGGAGATGGCCGGTTTTGAAACCAAGGTACTCATTGATATATATATATATATATATATATATATATATATATATATATATATATATATATATATATATATATATATATATATATATAAAAGTTTTCTTTCGACTGAGACATCTCGTTCCTTTGGACATTAAGGAACCCCGTCTGAATATTCAAGCCATTTTCTCGAAAAAGCATGTGTAAATTTTACTCGAAAATAGAGATTTACATTTCGAACAAAGATACCTTTAGAATTTCACATAACTCATCATTATTTGAGAGTTCATCTGCTCGACTACCGTTTATTTTTCACTCCGAATAAATCTAGAGCTATCCTGCAGGATTTCAAACACGATCTAGTAATAGGAAAGTGGAAATACAAGACTACCAGGATCGATACAATAGTGCCTGGGACTGAATAATAAAATCATTCTATTGCCAGCTTTAAATAAACCATGAACCAATGAAAGACTGAATAGAAACCTGAAAGTCGCCTTTCAATGTCTAGATAATTGAAGTATAAATGGGTCTTGAACATTTATTTTCTGAAGTTTCGATTCAAAAGAAATTGCAGGAATCTATGTACGTAATGGATCTTTCTTCATCAGATATTGTGAGGAAGTTTTGGATATTGAACTACTTAGTTGGTTTCCACGATAATGAAAAATATACTGAGATTGAATTCTCGCTCGTCACTTGGTGAAACATCATAAAGAATAAAGTATAAACTTTAAAATAAAAACACTTGGCTTATGTTTCACAATATAAAAAATATTTAGATACTGTATTTAGCAGTAACGAGAAGTCGACATGTTTCGAGTTATGAAGTCATTATCAAGACGGTCTTGATAATGAGTTCATAACTCGAAACATGTCGACTTTTCGTTACTGTTAAATACAGTATCTAAATATTTTTTATATTGTGAAACATAAGCCAAGTGTTTTTATTTTAAAGTTTATACTTTATTCTGAAAAATATACATTCTACTTATTGTAGGTGCATATGCATTTTTCTTTAAACTGACTATCACGAGTGTATTTTGATAAATATTGATAATGTCTTATGATATAATGTTAGAATAGTAAATGGAATAGTATTTCATATGAATAACATGAAATGGTATTCATTTTACAACAGGTGTTTGTCAAAACGTATCCCCCGCTAGAATGAAAAATGAATATAATTTCTCATACAAAGACAGATTCGTGTAAAAAAGCCATAAATATTTAATATATAATTTATTGGCAATTTTTTTGCTCAGAAAATTGTTTTATAAATATTGTTGGAATAAGGAAAGCTATAAATATAAAAATATTTTAACTGAAAAATCTAGATTGTGAAAATGAGAAATAAGATTTTCAGCTCATCTAAAAAACACAGAAACACGGGAAAATAACGAAGATGGTAATGATAACACTCCATTTTTTCCGAATTCTGCATAAATTTGAGTGGGTAATAAAAAAACAACTGTGAATGATAATTCTTCTATTCCAAATATAACTGATAAATTTCCTTCGTGAATCTTTGTTGTTTCAGCCTCTGATCATAGAATTGAAATGTCTGTGGTTGTGAACACAACAAAGTTAGTCACTTAACATTTACGAAATATAACCAGCATATAAATAAGTCCCTAATTTGAATAAATTGAATAGCGCTCTTCTTCTTACTTTCTGGTATACGTTTTCGTCGCAGTCACGAAATTAAACTCACGAAATGCCTCATAAAGAGAGCTGAGATGTTGTTACAGTTCAAAAACTCTGGATTTATTAAGATGAGCCTCCATAATGGCAGCGTTATTAACCAGAGACTCTGGAGGAAGGATTCTACAAGGCAAAACGCTTTTTCAGGAAAAGCGTCGAATTTATGATAAGAATATTCATTTGATGTTTGGAAAAATCTTTTCCAATTCTCCGAAAAATGCTTCTTTACACCAAATTTACTTCGAATATATTCAAAGTGTACGTAACTACTGCTTACTAATCTGCAATGTTAATTAAAAACTCCGTAACGTTGTTAAGTAATTCAATTATGCCTGCTTTTTAATACAACTCTCGTCGTTTTAATTTTCACTAGTTTAAAGGCATTCACTAGCTTTTTCTGTCCTCTTCAAAACTCATAGATATTGTTAACTAAGCTTAATTAATTCTACATCCTTGATTCTCAAGCAGTAATAAAAAAATAGATTTCTATATTCGAGAAATTTACTGAATTCTGAATGACTATTATTTATTATTTAATATGGAGTTACGATGCTCCGCGAACTCAAGGTGCCCTCATCAGAGTTAGGGCTCGTTCAGACACGGCGGGAACCGCACGATTTTAGAATCGCGTGGGAATCGCGCGGGTCTTATTTATATAAGTACTTTTGCAATCGTTCAGACGTAACCGCGCGGTTGGTCAACCCGCGCGGTACCCGCGACTAAACCGCCAGAAAATAGAATCGTGCGGTGCCCGCGCGATTCTGTTACTATGGAGCCTCTCCTCAGCGTTCAGTTGCGTTGTTGGAACCGCACGATTCGTACGCCACAACAAGAACACGCGCGACATCGCTATGGATTGTTTCGACATTGAAATATCTCCTTTGATCAATTCAATCAGTTCATCAGAAGATTTTATTGACATTCTCAAATAGTCAAAAAACTTTTCCTCGACCATTCTTAATTTGGGTTATAATTTTACGAATTGGCCATGTACGAGTCGGTCACTTAATACTGGATGCACCCAATACTGCCTTCTTCTTTTTTTTTTCTATGAGCAATCACATTACACATAGTATTTCTTCGTCAACTTTCATTTTCAAACTAACGCTATCTGCTCACGCCAATCGCGTACTAACCGCTCTGTCTGAATACATAACACAATTTTGCGATTCCAAACCGCACGATTCTAAAATCGCGCGGTTCCTGCGTGTCTGAACGAGCCCTATTCCCACTACTGCTTCATCTACAGCTCTTCTTCTAGTTACAGAGTACTGTTGAATTCCAATATCTGGAAATGCGGTGCACACGAATTGCGGTCGATTTTGCGAGAGTGACTGAATTGCGGTCAAAATTTTTGTGCCTACCTGAGGAGTCCTAATCTCCAACCGAACTGCGGTCAGAAACTTATTTAGGGGCAAGAGGGTAAATTGAAAGTAAAAGTTCTAATTTTTATAAAGATATATATAATATACAAAACATAGAAATTATACAATACTACAGACTACATCTACATGCATATACATCATAAAACTACTTCACTAAACTTATAACTAACACATTTTACAAAATTATACCTACTAATATCTTTTTTATTGTACTGACCAATTTTGTTGTTAATGAACTCTTGTTTATCTAATACATTTTTTCGCACAAATCTCGTTTTATTATCAATAACAGAATTTATTTTAATATAAGTATCTGTTTGAATGCTTTTTAACGTTTCTATAAAAAGATTGATGTTGGGGTGCGGAGAGCTGCAGGTTCTGCTAAACTTTGAATGAAAAGATTCGCAAGCGTTTGTTGTCCGGTAAATGCTTCCGGTACATTCCGCCCAAATGACGGGAGGAAATTTCGAATCTTCATCGATGTAAGTTTCCACTAAATAATCGACAAATTTGTCAATTCTATCGTCTCCAGTAGGTTTATCTGACATAAAATCTTCTACAAAACAATCTCCCACTTCCTCTGGTGAAAGGAAAGTTAATCCAAAGACGTGTTTTAGCCATTGTCCTATTTCGGAATCTATGTTCTTATATTCTGAACTTAAACCAAGATTTTGTATTTTGCGCCACCTAATAATAATTCAAAACAATAATTATTTCATCAGTAATTCAGTCGTCGAAAACAACCACCTAAGTACCCTTCTACCTGCTTCAAATTTTGACCGTAATTCGTGTGTCCCCTGGAAATGCTTCAAGGAGGTTTCGTCCTCATACCTACAAGCTTTTTGTCCAAAGCATTAATTCCGATAACTTGCAGTGAGTAGGCATTATGTAACCGTACTCTGAAATGACAATTGATCTTGGATTGATCAAGTCCTGGTCTGATGCAAATTTACTTTGCTTCAACGTAGATAAAACCGTCGCCTTGTTTTATAGAGATAACTCCCAGGAACTATTCCATTAAAATAGTCGATTCTGTCAGATTTTTAGGACTCATTATCGACAAAAATCTCAAATTTTCACAGCATGTGAATGTCTTAGCTAAAAAATTATCGTCGGCCTGTTTCGCCATTAAATCCATCTCAAGTGAATCAGATACGGCATCTACAAGAATTGCCTATTTTGCATTGTTCGAATCTCATCTTCGTTATGGTCTTCCCTTTTGGGGTACATGTAATTCTTCACAACTTGACACCATTCTCAAATTGCAGAAGAGTGCAATTCGTTACATGTTTGTACTGAAAAATAGGGCTCATTGCAAACCTTATTTCAAGAAAAATAGAATTTTGACGCACCCTTCTTTATATTTACTTGAATCTGTTTGCTTGATTCATAAGTATTTTCATGCAGTACCCTTGGTGTAACAGCACGGGTATTCCACCAGATCTTCGGGACATCATGTTCACCTCCCTATTCCTTCCTCTGAATTAACAATAGTCCATCATTTACAATGCTAAGAAAATTTACAATCACCTTACAGAGGAATTAAAATCTATATCTTCCTTGACCAATTTTCGGGAACGAACAAAATCTTATTTTCTAGATAGACCTTATAACTCTGTAGAGGACTACTATTCTGAGCACTGATTGATCGATATGACCAAATTGAATAACACAGGCATCAGCTTCGATAGAGGAGGATTTATTGTAAAGTTTGTATATATTTTTTATGGAAATGTGGTGTGATTTTTGTTTCTAGGTATTACATTGTTTTGTTTGTATATTTTTTCATTGATGTGTGTTTATTTTTATGTTTTACCTTCTTAATTACTATTTTTTCGCTTTGTCAATAAAATGTATAATATGAAGACAATAAAGCATATTTGATTTTATTCGATTTGAAAAGGAGTTTTCTTTTCTTTTCTTCCCCACAACATCTATATGTCGTCTGATAAACCAATTCTCATCAGATTTTTCCTGAGGCGATAGTGTCCTGTGAGGAAGCCAGTGAGGAAGTGTAATTTGTTGTTACAGAGATCCAGATATGCTTTGGATCTTTCAGGTTTAAAATTCCAAATGAACTTTTTGGAATGATCCATCCCTTGAAGATTCCGTTAGTGTTTTTTTTCGGTTTCCTTCTTCTCCCGAAACTCTTTCTCAAAGATGCATTTTCCTATATCACAGAGAGGTTATGAGCCAGGAGAAGGCGTTCGTGCTCCTTTTCTAGCAAGTATTTTGGCCTCTTCGTTTCCTTTGATTCCCGAGTGACTGAGAACCTAAACTAAAAAGAACTTTTCATTCTTACCTATTTCATTTAGACTTCTAAACGTAAGTCACAGTCTTTCACAACGGCTTTGTCTGTCTGTCCGTCTTTACGCACGTTTCAGCGCAAGAACGGTAGGACATAAAGCTTAGTCTCATCAGATTCAGAACCGGGATGGTCGATATACCCTAAGTGAAAACTCCAATGACCTATGACCTTCAGGTCGGTCACGTAATCTAAGTATCTCGAGAACGGTAAAAGTTAGAGAAAAAATTCAAAATTATTATTAAAGCCTATAAAAAATAGTTATTTTTGTATTGAGTGTGCGAAATCACTGTTTTTTTAATGGCGCATAGGAATGTAAATTTTTAGCCGAGATCGAGGCTTAAAATTCATTCGAATGCGCCATGAAATACTGATTTCGCTCACGAAATACAAACAATATTTTTTGTACTACTGGCAAACAAGTATTTAAATTAAAATTGAGTATTTATTAAAAGTTATTTTATTTTCAAAATTAAAATCCATGCAGTCAAGTATGATTATCAATATATTCTATGATCTTAGGTCAGAGTAAGTGTAACCAAGGAAACATGTACCTAGTTTATTTAACAAGCGTCAAATTAAATACTTTGTAAATTATTTCGCGTATTTCACAAATTCTACGATAGATTATGATATTGCCAGTGATAGTGATACACCACAAGACGTAATGGATACTGCAAATTCTGTAATTTCAAATATTTTACCCTCTAAATCAAAATAACATTATTTCTATATTCTATGGTCTTTTTTTCACGGTGAAAAAATATCTTCTGTCCACGACTGTACTATAAATCATTAATTATACGTGTGCTTCCTGAAGTACAATTATACCTATTAATCACTAGTGAATAATGCCTTATTATACACTGCATGACGTCACACTCAAAACGTATGTCCAAACTTGAGACTATCATTCACATTGTAAGGATAGTATTGTTATTAGATTTTTAGGTTTTATGTAACTAAGATAAATATAAATTCAATGCCTTCGTTTATTTTTAATAATTGTTGTGTTAATATTAATATAAATAAATAAATGCAAAATTATCTATTTCATTTTCATCAGAGTGAAAGAAAGGAATGGAATCGATGTCAAGTGAAATAGTGGACGTTTTCGTGAGTACGCAGTTTTCAGTGAACACAGAAAATGTTATGTCAACGCTTTTGATAACTATTTTTATTGTTGAAAATGGAGATTATTACATATTTTTTAGAGGAAGTCGTGGACAAAGTATATTATTCTACTCGCACAAAATTACAATTTTTCACTCGGGTGAAATTTTTCACCCTCGTGAAAAATAGCAATCATTTTGTGCTCGTTGAATAATATACTATTTTTCACTAGTTAAAAAATGGAAAACTTTGCCTATCCATAGCGATTCGTGAATGTAGTCTTTTTTTGATAGTTGTACAAAAAATAAATATAAATGAGTTACTTCCGGTTTGATTAAATTTTTTTAGTTTGTCCTATACGCACATAACCTAAATGTCGTTTAGAAGTCCCGCTTTACGCTCACTTATGTGGCATTGCTAACTTGTTTTTCTTAGTTTCTGATGGCTTACTAACATTCGGGCATACTAAGCTGACTCATTCAAAACACGCATTTGCCATACACTCCTAAAATTATTTTCTATTTAATAATTTTTGGGAATTCCAGAATTATCTTCATTGTTATCAAAAGTTTTCGGGCTACCTTATTTACGTCATTTTATTACATACTCGTACGTAACCATAACCATAACAGAACGTTATGGTGGCTTTCCATCAAATTTGACGCGGTAAAAGCTTTTGTGAGCGCCTGCCTGATTGCAAGGGAAGAAGGATGGTATCAACATTGCGTTATATATTCACTCCATGTTTTATTATTATTATCTTTCGTTCGATAAATCGACTTGACAGCAGAATATGAACGTGGGCGGATTTCATCAACCGAGTGTAGTTGTTTAAGGAATATTTTCGTGGAAAACAATCGGTATGAAAGCTAGCAGATCTGATTAGAATTAAGTTTGGTATTTTTGGAATTATGGGTGATTATAATATTGATTCCTCTTCGGAACATCTATATCTGAGATATGATTATATATTTTTATTATTTTTTCAAACGAAGTTATTTTACGCGGCTTGCGGTTGGAGTTGAATTGTCGAAATAGTCATGTGATGATTGACAAATTATATGGGGCTTCCTCGGAACGGAAATTGATGGTTGTCGGCAGACTGTGAGAGATAATATTGAAATAGGACGTGATTTATGGAATCGACGGGTTGGGAAGATTTCGGACTTTCAAAGAAAATATAAAAAATTCACAACATAAAAAAAGATGACGGTGTCGTGGGATACCAGGTAGGTACGGAAAAGGAAAGGAAAGGAAACACACGTGTTTCATTCCTCCCTGAAGTATGTGTCAAGGAGACGGGCAGCTTGAGTTTGGGATTAACTCCTTCAGCCATATCAGAGGATACACTTGCATGTACAAGTGCATTAAGGATAGGTGAGACGGGATATTTATGGAACATAGGAAGTGTAGGTAGGGTTCAGAGGATTAATACTGGCCCAGCATTCGCCTTGTAAGTTTGAAAGCAGTGACTCACATTACCATCAGTAAACCTCTCAAAAAAACTCATGGCAGACCAGTCGGCCCCAGGGTTTGAACCCGAAACCTCCCAAATACTAGCCAGTGTACCTAATGTACTCAACTAACTAGCTTGGTTCCTTCGGATAATATAGAAGCAACACAGCGAGGCTGGGTGGTATCAGAAAGAGAAGGGATGAGAAAACGGAAAGAAAGAGGGAGAAAAAGAAAGGTATTATACACTATTCGCTTGTGTATACAACTAGTATTCCGTTATATGTTTTTCTTACGGTTTTAGTCTCACATATTTTTCAGTTTAGTCGCGCAGCAAAATCCCTACCTCCTCCAATGAAAATCATTTCGATTAAAGTTTTTAAACAATTCATATTATAAAAAAAAAGTTTTCGGTCACCCATCCAAGTAATGACGACGCTCGACGCTGCTTGGTTTCAGAGATTGACGAGATCTGTCATTTTCAGCGAGTTATGGCCGTAAACATTAATTTTGGTCAATTTGACGGTAATTGAACTACTGATTTAATTGTACCTAACAGCTAATTGGAGGTAGATATAGTTAAAAATCGTTAATATCCAAGGAAAGATAAATGGATGAAAACTAAAACTACTCAATCTTTAATATGATGTTTTCATTTTTATATAAATTTTGGCGGTTTTGTAGTCGTTCGAAAATATAGAAGCAACACAGCGTGACGGAGTGGGATCAGAAAGAGAAGGGATGAGAACACGGAAAGAAAGAGGGAGAAACAGAATAGTTATTTATGTACCAAGTGCGTTATATAGATCCTAACGCCCGGAGGGTAACATTCGGCCCAAGGGCCTTTGGCTCGAGGGATGAATGATGCCCGATGGGCGTTAGGATCTAGTAACGCACGTGGTGCATACAGGATATTATTTTTCACGAAAAAATCAT